>OX451738.1:1470409605-1470606071 GCA_948472305.1 Vicia faba | reverse complement strand
TGACATGATATCACATAAAGGACCGCAAACAAAATTGTCTTTAAATTATCAAAATAAATATAAGCCAAACATTTGAGCATTTTCTCTCAATAGTGCTAAATATGATTTGCTACATACAAGTTTAATCATCTTTCTAATATATCGAATGAACTAAACAATTGATGAATTTTGACGTGCGGACACAACGGATCTTTTGCTAATATATTGATATATTTGAACACACAGATGTGGATTGAGAAATTACATTTTCATGGGCCTTAAAATCATATATCGAGGAGAATTTTACCGCACATTTTATTACACTCTAGATTACTAACGTTTTTACTATAATGTCCTTAAATTAATTTTTTTAATAATTAATATTAGATTTTTGAAAAAACCAATATAAAATCTATTATATCATATTAAACGTTTGAAAAAAATCGATATAAAATCTTTGATTTTATATTGAATTTTAAAAAAACTAATATAAAATCATAATTTATATTCAAAATCTATGATTGTATACTTGATGTTTGAAAATTCATAGATTTTCAAAAATAAATTATGATTTTATAATAGTCTTGAAATTCAATTTTCGTCACCTTTTTCTTTATTGAAATCAGACATCAATGCATTTAACGTTTTTTTAAAGTGGTAAGGGATGTGCTGTTATCTAAATGTTTGAATTCAATAACAGATTTATTTTCGTTGTAATACACTTCTGTTTTAATCAGAAATTGAGGAAGAGACATTTTTTGAGATATTTTTTTTATAGCATTTGTCCCTATTTATATAAATAGTGATGCATTCTAGACCATACAAATTTATCGATGCAATCATAATCCTCAAAAGATATCGACAAAATCCAAACCCTTAAAAAAACTTGAGAAAAACATATTACTAATAATTTATCCGAAACCTATTTTATTATCCCTATTACTCTACTGTATTTTATCGTAATATTCTTAAACTAATTTTTTTGATAATTAATAGATTTTTGAAAAAACTGATATAAAATTTATGATATTATATCGAATTTTTGAAAAAATCAATATAAAATCTATGATTTTACGTCGAGTTTAAAAAAACCACTATAAAATCATAATTTATTTTTCAAAATCTATAATTTTATATGGAAAGTTTGAAAATACCTATAAAATCAACTTTTTATATAATATTTTTCAAATATACGAATTGGTTGAATTGGTTTATACTTATGCTTCCATGTAAAAGTTCACTTCAATTTGTTGAATTTTATATAGAGCAGTGTAGACTGTTAATCACAAAATGTATTAAAGTAATATATGTTTACTTTTTTTTTATTGACATGAGTAACACATAAAGGACTGCAAACAAATATAAGTTAAACATTTGACCATTTTCTCTTAATAGTGCTAAATATGATTTGTTATATACAAGTTTAATCACCTTCTCTTAAATATGTGAGGTGTAAATATAATTTAAGAAATGGCATATAAAGTTCTCCATATATTTCCTCTTTATTACGGGCCTAAAGCTTAGTTAAGCCATCTAATTCTCAAAGTTGGGCTTATGTTGCTGCATAGTGAAGGATGTAGGACAAAATCCAAACACAATTGCTGCATAGTACATCAATAATTGAACTAGTAAATTTATTTTCATGATTGATTTTGTCAAGTTTTTACATTAATTTTCATGTTAAAAAACGTGTACACGAATAATTTATCTAATCAGCAAAAATATAAATTGAGCTCTATTTTCCATTAGTTTTTTTTTTTTTGGGTCAAAGATGTGTTTTGTTTATTAAAACTTGGATGAAAAAGTGTTATAAACTGAAAATGAATATGAAAATTTACTCAAAATAATACGTGACAACGAGTGAATATAAATGTTTTAAGTGAAAAATGTATTGTATGTGTGCTGCACTAGGACATTGATTGGATCTTCTTTCTTTTCACGAGGATGTAAAATATTTTAGAATTCTTGATATTCTTTTAATTGAATTGTTTCTCTCGTCTTAAGTGGTGGAGAAGTCTTCTATAAAATTTCGAAAATATTTTTATAAAATTAAAAGTGTATTTTTGAACGCACAATTCTCACACCAAAATACATTCAAAATGAAACATGTTCCATAGTTATTTAGAATTTAGTCCGAAAATATATCTTCGAACACACTTCATCAAAAAAATTGTTTATTTAACAACTCACTAGCAAATCCAAAAATATATTTTCAAACACACCTCAAAGTTAAAAATAAATAAAAAACACTAATAGAGGTTTATTCTGAACTGTACTTCCAGAGCCACCCTATAGTGTTAAAAAAAATAACAGGGTTTATTTGAAAAAGCATTTTCAGACTCACCCAAATTTTACTAAATGAAACAAAGTGTATTCAAAACTACATCTCTGAAATATCCCTTGAGACAAGATTGAGTTTCTAAGGTCCATATTAATCTATAACTTGTATAAATTTGAGTGTCACTAAATTTTTTAGCTCAGACACACAAAGAACATACAAAATGTCTCAGTGTGCATATCTCGCTTTTGTCTACATCAATGGCGAGAAGTCCCCTCTTCAATTTAGGTTCTCAAATATCACCCATTTTGTCGATCTAAATTCAAAATTAAAGAATATGTACCCTGACAATCAAAGAGTTGTGAAGCTTTATTATCATTCACCATCAATTAACAACGATGGAAATCTACAGTCTAACGAGTTTTAGTTGAAGACGGGTGAAGATTTAACTGTTATGTGGAGTACATTCCACTTTAATGGGATCAAATCCTTCACATTCATGACATTGTACTCATTTCCCTATGTTTGGTTTGTCTTCATCTTTGCTCTTGCATTAAGGACCATTGTCTGACACTTTGTCTTGGACATATGTCCTTACTCTTCTATCCAGTCTCTTCAAGGCTTTGTTAAAATTTCTACTAATAAAAATTATAGCATCTTATAGACTTTCTTCAATATCCTTCTTACATTGATCTTCATTTTTTTAATGCTAGATACAAAGTCTATACTCTTGTTCTTCTTTTCAAACCTGTCATTTATAGCCATCTTAGAGATTTGTAGGAAACCAATGAGTTCATCAACTTGTTGTTGCTTAAGTCTTGGGCTTTCTTAAACAACTGTAACCTTCATATAAAACTTCTTAGGTAGTGATATAAGGATTTTTCTGACCGACTTTTCTCCAGACATCTTCTCTCCTAAGTCACAAGTTGTTGGCTATGTCACAAAGGCGAATGTTGAAGTCATAGATGAATTCATATTCCTTCATTATGAGATTTTCAAATTTGGTTGTGAGGTGTTGCAACATTGACATATGAATTTTGGATGTGCCTTCATGAGCCATTTCGAGAATCTTACAAGCCTCTTTGTCTTAAATATAATTGCTTATTAATCTAAACATGTTGTTGCCCACACCATTGAATATAACCTTCAAAGCTTTGTCATTTTCAAGAGCTTCATCATCTTCTTCTCTAGACCAATCAATTTCGGGCTTTAAGATTGATGTTCCATCTTGAGAGGTAGTCACATGGTTTTTCCAACCTTTTATAACAACCTTCTATGTTTTGTTGTCCATGAATTTAAGGAAGGAAACCATTTTAGATTTCAAATGATTATATTTGGTGTTATCCAAGACAAGTGGTCTATTGACTGATCCTTCATCCTTAGAATTGTACATTTGAACATAATATACTTTCCTTGAAGCTCACCCAAATAGAACATAATGTCTGCTCTGATGCCAATTGAAATTTTGTTCTTCGCATGACAGATGTTAGAAAAAATGTCTGGGACAATATGTACAACTTACTTATGACAATTTAATAGAAACAGGTGATAAATCATAGAGCAATAAGAATGCAAAGGAATTGGTAACCCAGTTCGGTGCAACGTCACCTACGTTTGAGGGGCTTCTAACCTAAGAAAGAAAATACACTCTCAATAGTTTTAATACAAAGTATCTTAGACGAACAACTCTTGTTCAATGTCCCTCTTCCTAATATTATTCGTGTCTTTCTATTTAGGACTCCCCCTTAAATATGAGAACCCCTCTCACTTTCTCTCTACCACTAACCCTAGTGATCAATACAAAACTCAAACAAAATTTGTTGCAATAAAACTCTATCAAAATAAAAAACCTTTATAATTTTGATATGAAACTTAGGCGCTATAGAGATATACAAATAGAAACAAGCACAAAGACTCAAAGAACAAAACCCAACACTCACGATATTCAACTCTAACTCGTGTCTTCAAAGATGTTAGGAGGAGTGTTTATATAACAATTCATCTGCTGGGATTTTCTCCAATAGGCATCAGATGCATATTTGATTTGTTTTTCAAAAACAACCACCAAGAGATTTGATTTGATTTGATCTTAATTCAATTTAAATCTTCATTTAATTGAATTTGATCTTATTAAATCTTTTTAACAAATCTTACTTAATAGCATATTGCTAAAAGATATAATAACAAGTCTCCTTGGAATCAATCAGAATTTCACCAAATTAGTTGTCATGTGGCCCCATCGTTGAAAATTTTCAAATGTCTGAGTCCACTTCTCCACTGGAATATTATCGATCCACCTTAATGCTTCTGAGTTTGTCAACTGGATTTCTTCGCGATAGTGTCAGAATGATGGTTCTGTTAAGGCATATCCTACATTAACAACTTTCTTTCGAAGTGTCTTGTCTTTGATATGGAGCATGAAGTTTTGTTTGATATGTCTAATGAAATAAACATGTGTTAAAGGGGGATCTTGTCAACTGTTATCAGGTTTATTGTATGCACCCACAATAGATGGATGTCTATCTGAAATCAAATAAAGGTTGGGTTGGGGAGCAACGTGTAATCGGAGATTCTTCAAAAATAAATTCCACACACCACTTATCTCACCTTCAACTAGAGCGAAGGCAATCGGAAAAACATTACTGTTGCCATCTTGTGCCACTTCCATGAGTAATGTTCCTTTATACTTTCCGTATAACCAAGTTCCATCAATTTGTATAATAGGTTTGCAAAATGCAAAGCCCTTGATGCATGGTTCATACGCCCAAAACAATCGATGAAATATTCCATTTCCATTGACACGAGTTCTGTCTGGGGTAAATTTTGGGAGTGTACCCAAAGTTATAACAGTTCCCGGAGCATAATATTTGAGTGCCACCAAAAATCTTGGAAGTTCTTTGTACGACTCCTCCCAATTACCGTACACAAGTTCAACTTCCTTAGTCCTTCTAATCCATGCCTTTCTGTAAGAGGGAGTATAATTGAATCTTGTAGCGATATGAGAAATAATTGTAATCACCTCTAATGATGGATCCTTGCTAATAAGAGGCAAGATTTCCTGACATATTAGTTGAGAACTAAGTTTTTGATGATCCTGCATCAGAATAATGGTGATGCAGGTGTGGAGTGGATCAATGGTACATATTTCCCATGAATCACTTCTCTTTATGTAAGATGTAGTTAACCGAAAAGGAAAATTTGGTTTTTGACGACATAAAATAATGTACCTCCCTGAATTATTTCGATCTATACTAAAGTCAGCTAAAATTTCCGTGTACTATTTTTTGATAGCTCTAAGACACTCTTCTTTTGTACAAAATATGTCTCCAACTTTCAAGGCCCCTTTGGTCTGCATATAAGGATTGTGAAAGATATTTGAGGCTGGTTCATATTCCCCCAAGTTAAAGTTTGTCATGTGAAACGGAGGGTCGTACACATGACTCGTAGGTAGAGGTTCATGCTCTTAACCTGCAGCGTCATCATTGACCATAAAATCAACCATTGCCTCATCATTTTCTTCTTGGTCAATAACATCGACTTCGGGATGGTTGTCCTCGTCAGATTCATCCTCTTCTTCAAAATCTTGAGAATGATCTACCAGTTGAGAATAATCTGGTTGTTGTAATAAAACATACAGCTCAATCTCATTGAACCCAGATTGTTCATGAGTTCGAAACATGTTTCAAACATCATCATCGCCGCGCACCTTTATTTTATAAAATATGACTTGGTTGTTGCCAAATAGAAATGGGGACTTGTAAAGAATTTTGTAAACTGGACCACACTGCAATTTGGCTTCTAGTCTATCTTTGAAGCGTGCAAAACTTGATTTATTATTGGTCCGAAAGCGGATAAAATCGATATTACGGAAATTAAAACCTAAGTTAACGCAGTTGAACATCTCACCGTTAATATGGGCAACAATAGTATAATTTTGTGAATGAACCATGTTGTTGAGGTATGTTTTTTGTGAGTTATGGATGTATACTAGTAAAGCGCCCTAAACAGACGCTTAAATAGACTGATGAAAGTATGGGATGTCCTCTTTATTTTGCAAGCATGCGCCACCTAGGGTGGCTTGTCCTCTTTATTTTGCAAGCATGTGCCACCTATGGTGGCTTGTCCTCTTTATTTTATAAGCATGCGCCACATAGGATGACTTGTCCTCTTGTTTTTGCAAGCATGCGCCACCTAGGGTGGCTTGTCACGTGAACAACAAGCTCACATGCATGCCATTTAATCACTACCACGCTGCAGCTTTGCATGCATGCAAAAAGTAACAAGTCGTGTTAAATGGATCCTAAGTGTATAAAACAAGAGAATGTGCCACCTAGTGTGGCGCCTTAGTGTATAAAACAAGATCATGCGCCACCTAGTGTGGCACTGTGATACGGTGGGAGAACTGACTGTGGTTTTGCGTTTGTTTTCGCAAATGTTTCGGTTGAGCAAGAGTCACCACCGACTTTTTATTTTATCCTAAGGAAAGGTTTAAAAAGCACAGCAAAAACCTTTGAGATTTTTCTTGGGTTCGGGGAGTAGATTATAGAAAGGGAAGGTATTAGCACCCTTTCTATCCATGGTTATCCATGGGCTCTTAGGTACTTGCTTAGATCAACTTGCCTTGGTTTTCAATTGTTTGAAATGGTGCTTTGTGTGTGTGGCTTTGAAAAGGTTTTGAAAAAGATGCCTTGTATAGGCTACCCTTGTAACAATTTTTTACTCGAATGTTTTACAAAAGGTGTTTGTCTTTTTGAAAAGATGTTTCAAGGTTTTTTTTTGAAAGTTTGTTTTGAAAGTGTTTGTGAAGTGTGGTTTGAAAAATAGGCAAGTGCTTTCTTTGCAAATTGACAAGTACTTAAGAGCGATCTACCCTAAAGTTTCCTCAAAGATTTTTGTTATATTTTAAACCTTTTGACAATTTTGTTCCACCATTGTATTTGGTGGACAATCTTGTGTTAGGAGGTGGAAGGGACGGGCGCGGGCCATCGTTTAGACCATAATTGCAATAGTGCTAAGTATCCTTGGGCAATTTTTCTTTGAAAAGGGACTTTGATCATTTTAGGCAACTTTCGAAAGCGTCATCGAGGGACTATGATCATTTGATTATTTGCTTTGCCCAAAGAAACCTAACATACAATATGGCCCAATTTTGAAAGGCAACAAGTGGATGTAACCCTAGGGGTGTTAGTGTGCAAGTGTGTTTTATTGCATGCAAGAGTTTTTTCTTTGAATTAGGTTTTTCTATTTCATTGATTTTATCTTGCCATACACGTCCTAATTACTAACAATAAGAAGCAGAAATATAAAATCCTACGCTATTACAACAATTAGGGGAGGGGGATACACATTTGTACATGGGGGGTTCAACGAGAAAAATAGACAAAAAAGAAAATAGCAAAAAACAAGATATATAGAGAGAGAGAGGGAGCCCGCGCGCTGCTGGGAGGTCATCAGAAGTTCTGACTCAGATCCGCTGCCAGATGATCAACCTGTTAGTGAAACTGGATGAGTCAGAACTTCTGACTTTGGCACCTGCAAAACAGAACCTTGTTAGTGGGGAAATCAGAAGTTCTGATTTCCCTGTGCTGCAAGACAGAAGTTTTTTAGTGGAGAAACCAGAAGTTCTGATTCTGCTGAAAAGGCAATAACTCTCAGAGGTTCTGATATCATTGACAGCAAAACAAGCTTCAAATGTGCTAACGTCAAAGTCAGCACTTGGCTTTTCCCTGTACTAATCAGAACATCTGCAATTCTGTTGTTACTCCACAAAACAGGAAACATATTTGGAACAGATCCAGCAAATAAAAATGTTTCAGAGGTCAGAACCACCAGGGTCACAGGCAAGACCTATACTGGCTCAGAACGTTCTGAGGTATGAAAATCCTCAGAACATGAACAGCAACAACATGATATTTACATTATGTTTATTTGAATATGCACAGCTGATGATGCTTAACAGCGTGATGAGGGTCAGCAGGTGCTTACCTGACTGTTGGAAAAGTTGGTGAGTGAAAGTTTAGCTTTTGGTTCTGGTGGTGTTCTGGACAGATTTTCTTTGAAAAGGGGAAGTAAAGGTGTATACGTATGTAGGGTCAGAAGTTTGAAAAGGGTTTCTTTGGTTTACAGAAAAACTGGATATTTGAAGGTAAGAAACTCAAAGTTATGAAACAAAACTGGAGATTTTGGCAGAGTTTCAGAACGCTGTGTTGCTAGGAGTTCTGTTTCTCACTTAGCAATTTCTGTTTCTTTTCTTGAACGTCCTTTGCAGTGGTGAAGACTCTCTATTTATAGGCAAAGTTCTTGTGGATGCCTTGAACATTTAAGGCACCAACAGAGTTTGAATTTGTTCTTTGACAGAAATTCCTGGGAAGTTGTGATACAGATAGCTTTCAGCCTAGGTTGCAGCAGCAGGCGTAGATTGGGGAGAAGTGACCTCTGAAGTGGGCGGTGGCGTGAAGACCCATGCCAGAATCTGTGCAAAAGCGTTTTCCAAGCCACACGTGAATGCTCAGGAGTGGTTGGAAGCATTAATGGGCATTAAATGGTGACAAGACCTATCAACATCAACATTCTGGTAATGGAAACCAGCGTTGAATCAGCAGTGTAAACCATGCTCTGGCCTTGGCTTCCTATTGTCTTAGTAAGCTCTGGAGATTCTTTATCAGTGTAACACCCACTCTTCTGATCTTTCATCTTCTGATTTCAACCTGTTCTGAAGGAGCCTTCAGACTTTCCTGATTCTCTTGCATTCCTTTAGCAAATTCTGACTGAGCTTGTGTAACTGCTGAAGGGGCATGTTCTATTTGAGGCTTACATATTAAACCACGTTTACAACTTCTGATTGAACTGATGTAGCTGCTGAAGAGCCAACTTCTGACCACGCTGAGCCAAGCTTGCAACTTTTGACTGTTTTTATCTGGAATGGGTCCAGAAGTTCTGAAGCGCTGATTTTTCTAAAAACACTTATTTTAGAGAAGCATTCTAAGTACTTAGAATTTGATTTTTCTCAAGATAAAAGCGTTGTTTCTGGAGTTCGTGAGATCATCTTGCTCTTGTAAATGGCTTGCTTGGGCAAAGGGATAACTCAGGACTTGGATTTGTTTCAGAGGGACCTTGAAAATCCAAGGTGGTTTCCTGAAGAAAGGGAGGGCAAATTTTGGGGTACAACAGTTGCCCCTGTTCAATCTTCTTGAACCTGAAGAGTTAGAGTGGCAATCTTGCCTTTCGTGACTCGAAGGTAAAAGGAGATTG
Organism: Vicia faba; assembly: GCA_948472305.1. Lineage (NCBI taxonomy): Eukaryota > Viridiplantae > Streptophyta > Magnoliopsida > Fabales > Fabaceae > Vicia > Vicia faba. Next base: position 1,470,596,563 of record OX451738.1, on the reverse strand, counting down.
GACACTAGAGTGCCCTTAAATTTGCACTCGTCAAAGCAATGGATGCGAAAATGGGCTTAAAGATGCCATTTGGAGATGGGCTTAAAAGATGCCATCTGGAAAGGTGACAGAATCTCGTCGGGGATGGGCTTAAAGATGCCATCTGGAGATGGGCTTAAAAGATGCCATCTGGAAAGGTGACAGAATCTCGTCAGGGATGGGCTTAAAGATGCCATCTGGAGATGGGCTTAAAAGATGCCATCTGGAAAGGTGATAGAATCTCGTCGGGGATGGGCTTAAAGATGCCATCTGGAATGAAGATCAGAAAGGTGTCCATGTTTTGAACCATCTATGGACTGGGGCTGGAATAAGCAATAGATTGACATCCGTTGTTGGGAAGAATCCGTAAACTGTTTTCAAAAGTCTTGAGAAGAAACTGAATAAGCGATAGGTTAACATCCGTTACTTGGAGAACCCGTAAACTGTTTTCAGTAATCTTGAAGTTGAATAAGCAATAGAGCAGCATCCGTTGTTGGGAAGCGTCTGTAAACTGTTTTCAAAGGTTGCATCTGAACAAGTAATAGCTTAACATCCGTTGTTGGGAAGAATCCATAAACTGTTTTCAGAAGTCTTGAGAAGAAACTGAACAAGCGATAGGTTAACATCCGTTACTTGGAGAACCCGTAAACTGTTTTCAGTAATCTTGAAGTTGAATAAGCAATAGAGCAGCATCCGCTGTTGGGAAGCGTCCGTAAACTGTTTTCAAAGGTTGCATCTGAACAAGTAATAGATTAACATCCGTTGTTGGGAAGAATCCATAAACTGTTTTCAGAAGTCTTGAGAAGAAACTGAACAAGCGATAGGTTAACATCTGTTACTTGGAGAACCCGTAAACTGTTTTCAGTAATCTTGAAGTTGAATAAGCAATAGAGCAGCATCTGTTGTTGGGAAGCGTCCGTAAACTGTTTTCAAAAGTTGCATCTGAACAAGTTGGTAGATTGACATCCGTTGTTGGGAAGAATCCATAAACTGTTTTCAGAAGTCTTGAGAAGAAACTGAACAAGCGATAGGTTAACATCCGTTACTTGGAGAACCCGTAAACTGTTTTCAGTAATCTTGAAGTTGAATAAGCAATAGAGCACCATCCGTTGTTGGGAAGCGTCCGTAAACTGTTTTCAAAAGTTGCATCTGAACAAGTTGGTAGATTAACATCCGTTGTTGGGAAGAATCCATAAACTGTTTTCAGAAGTCTTGAGAAGAAACTGAACAAGCGATAGGTTAACATCCGTTACTTGGAGAACCTGTAAACTGTTTTCAGAAGTCTTGAGGAGGAACCGGTGTAGGGTTCCCTGATGATGAGCTCGTGTGAAACTACATCTGAATTAATCTTGAATAAGCATTAGAATGTTGCCGTGTCTGGGTCAGATCTAAAATATTCCTGGAAAGAATTTTGGGAGATAATGATTTTTGTCTGTCGACTGATCTTACCTGAAAAGGTAAAGGGTTAGTTATATGCAATGTCATGATGCATGATGCGATGTATGTTATATGATATGAATGTAAATGGACGTGCATGTAAGCTGGAGGGCTGTCTTGCAAAGGATAGATGAATCCGAGATGACTGAAGATAGAAGTATCTTGAATGCTGCCGGGAAGAATAATTCATTGGCTGTTGCTGGGGGAAGAGAGTTCCTGATGACTTTTACTGGGGAGCTTCGATCCAATAGACTTATGTTGGGGATGCAAGACTGAGAATCTTCAGCTTGGAGGGAAGTATCTCTGGCGACTTCACTGGGGAACTCAAGATTTTCCTAAAACTCTGTGGAGAAAAGGTTCATTAGTCTGGTTCCGCTGGGGATTGATAATTTTGAAGCCTTAGCTCAGCTGGGGATACTGAAACTTAAACTCTGAGGGGAAATGAGCTTTGGAGGATCCCCTGGCCGGGGATGTACAAAGACAACCTCCTCTGGGGATTGTATTGATAAGTTATGCTGGGGAATTTTGATGAATTCCGCTGGGGATAGGAATAAATTTGGCGAGTGCGATCTTCCGTGGCACCAAGCTGAGGATAACCCAGTTATAAGCCCTTGTGAGGAACAATTTTGAATAAAACTCGGGTGAGACGTCCGTACTCTGTAGGGGATAAGCCTCAAGAATCTACTGGGGATAAGCTTCCAGAATCTACTGGGGATAAGCTTCCAGAATCTACTGGGGATAAGCTTCAAGACTTGCTGGAGGATATGGATTCCAAGTCTCCTGGGGGCTTCCTTTGAAAGGGTATCAGGATATCCAACTGTATCTTCAACCTATCAGTAATCCTCTTTCTTGATTCATAAGGAAATGATCATGTTCAAATGCATATGCCTATTTAACAAAACATTGGACGTTTCTCAGAATAAAACAGATAGTGCAATAGAAAAAGTGAAAGACACAAATTTCTGGGAAAAGTATTTGTATTGACTTTCTGTGAGTATATTTGTACAAAGGAGACAATCATCCTAGTAAGAGGACTTTGTCGTAAATATTGAAACATTTTATACAAAATAAAGGATGGCTATGTGAAATAATTCCATGGGATTCCATTCCGCTATAGCTTTCACAACTCTGAATATCTGTCCATTCAATGCTTCGTTTGCCGATGACTGGATTGATCAGAATCCTGGAACTGGTTGATGAAGAGATTGTCTTTGAAGTGATCCGACGAGACATAGTCATATGCTTTAATTCCCTAACTTTTGCCTGAATCGCCCTTTCGGGTTTTCGATCCACCGGGAAACCCCTTTTTGCCCAAGCCGCCCTTTCGGGTTTTCGACTTGCCGGGTGTACAGATTTTTTCGTTTTTATCCCTAATTTTTGCGTGAACCGCCCTTTCGGATTTTCGGTTCACCGGGATGCCCATTTTTGCCCAAGCCGCCCTTTCGGGTTTTCGACTTGTCGGGTTATTTTATGCGTAGTATCTTTTGACTATGTCTGCGTTCGTAGGGTGCGGCAAATCGTCGCCGTCCATGGTGGTCAGAATCATTGCACCACCGGAAAATATGCTCTTGATCACAAATGGTCCTTCATATGTAGGAGTCCATTTGCCCCTGGGATCACTTTGCGGTAAGATAATCCGCTTGATTATGAGATCTCCAACTTGATACACTTGACGTCTGACTTTCTTATTGAAGGCCTTGATCATTCGTTTTTGATACGCCTGACCATGGCATATAGCAGCGAGTCGCTTTTTGTCGATCAGATTGAGTTGATCAAGTCGGGTCTGCATCCAATCATCTTCATTCAAACCTGCATCCTTCATAATCCTTAGAGAAGGGATCTGGACTTCCATAGGCAAAACAGCTTCCATGCCATAAACCAAAGAAAATGGGGTTGCCCCAGTTGAAGTACGTGTCGTCGTACGGTATCCATGTAGAGCAAACGGTAACATCTCATGCCAGTCTTTGTAAGTGACTGTCATTTTCTGAATGATCTTCTTAATGTTTTTGTTCGCAGCTTCAACAGCACCGTTCATCTTCGGCCGATAGGGAGATGAATTGTGATGATAAATCTTGAACTGTTCGCACAAGACGGTGATCATCGTGTTATTCAGATTCGTACCGTTGTCTGTGATGATCCTGTCTGGAACACCATACCGACATATGAGATTTTGCTTGATAAAGCGGGCAACCACATTTTTAGTAACAGAGGCGAAGGAGGCTGCTTCGACCCATTTGGTGAAATAGTCAATGGCAACCAGGATAAAGCGATGTACGTTGGAAGCCGTGGGCTTGATCTCTCCAATCATGTCAATGCCCCACATTGCAAATGGCCAAGGAGCAGTCAGAACGTTGAGAGGAACCGGAGGGATATGAACTTTGTCAGCGTAGACTTGACATTTGTGGCAAGTACGGGAATGTTGATGGCAGTCAGCTTCCATGGTAGACCAATAATAGCCTGCCCTTAGGATCTTCTTAGCCATTGTATGTCCGCTCAAGTGAGTGCCAAATGTGCCGCTGTGTATGTCAGTCATGATCAACTCTGCTTCAGCTTGGTCTACGCATCAGAGTAATACACAATCATGGCTTCGTTTGTAAAGGATGCCGTTGCTCAGGAAGAATTTGGCAGCAAATTTCCTTAAGAACTTCTTGTCATTTACGGAAGCTCCTTCGGGATAATCTCTAGTCTCGAGATACCTTTTGATTTCATGGAACCAGGGTTGTTCCACTATTTCCTCGGTATTAATCTCATGACAATGCGCAGGTTCATCCATTCGCTTGATGGTGATTTGGGGTGCCTCGTTATCCCAGTTGAGTTTAAACATGGAGGACATTGTGGCTAGAGCATCTGCTAGCTGATTCTCTTCTCGCGGGAAATGCTCGAAGGTAATTTGCTCGAAATGAGGCAACAACGTCAAGACATGTTCTTTGTATGGGATAAGATTAGGATGCTTGGTATCCCACTCTCCTTTGATTTGACTGATAACCAAAGCTGAGTCCCCAAATACGATCAAAGATTTGATCCCTAGGTCAATAGCAGCCTTGAGACCAAAGATGCAAGCTTCGTATTCAGCCATGTTGTTTGTGCAGCTAAAGCAAAGTCGGGCCGTAAAAGGTGTGTGACAACCTTCCGGAGAAATGAGTACTGCGCCGATACCATTTCCGAGTGCATTTGAAGCACCATCAAAGTACAGGGTCCATCGGGATCCCTTTTCGGGTCCGTCATACGGTCCGTCACCTTCAATGTTGTCCAAATTCATGATGTCCTCGTCTGGGAAGTCAAATCTCATGGGTTGATAGTCTTCGATAGCTTGATGAGCCAGATGGTCAGCTAGTACACTCCCTTTTATAGCTTTTTGGGTGGTGTACTGAATGTCATACTCAGTTAGGATCATTTGCCATCTGGCTATCCTTCCAGATAAAGCGGGCTTTTCGAAGATATACTTGATAGGATCCATTTTGGAAATCAACAAGGTAGTATGAGTCAACATATACTGTCTTAGTCGGCGAGCAGCCCATACCAAAGCGCAGCAAGTTCTCTCGAGCAGTGAGTAGCGAGTTTCACAGTCGGTAAACTTTTTGCTAAGGTAATAAATGGCATGCTCTTTTCGACCAGACTAGTCATGCTGGCCCAAACCACACCCCATTGAGTTATCCAAAACGGTCAAATACATGATTAGTGGTCTTCCTTTGACGGGTGGCATCAGAATGGGAGGTTCTAGCAAATACTTCTTGATTCTATCAAAAGCAGCTTGACAATCGTCGTTCCACTCGATTACCTGATCTTTTTTCAAGAGTTTGAAAATTGGCTCACAGGTAGAAGTCAGATGAGAGATGAATCTGGAAATATAATTCAAGCGCCCCAAGAATCCTCTAACCTCCTTTTCGGTACGGGGAACAGGCATCTCTTGTATTGCTTTTACTTTTGCGGGATCGACTTTAATGCCTTTGTTGCTTACAATGAATCCTAGAAGTTTACCAGACCTAACTCCAAAAGTGCACTTACTTGGATTCAGCCTGAGTTTGTATTCTTTCAACCTGGCAAACAGCTTTTCTAGATGTTCAAGGTTCTCTTCCTCTGTTTGTGACTGAGCTATCATATCGTCTACGTAAACTTCAATCTCATGATGTATCATATCATGAAATAAAGCTACCATGGCGCGTTGATAAGTTGCCCCTGCGTTCTTCAGCCCGAACGACATCACTTTGTAACAGAAAGTGCCCCATTGTGTGACAAAAGTTGTTTTCTCCATATCCTCGGGGGCCATTTTGATTTGATTGTAGCCCGAGAACCCATCCATGAAGGAAAACACTTTGTGCTGAGCTGTATTGTCGATTAAAATGTCGATGTGTGGCAGCGGAAAATCATCTTTAGGGCTGGCCCTATTCAAATCCTGCTAGTCCACACACATCCTGACTTTGCCATCTTTCTTAGGTACTGGCACGATGTTAGCGACCCATTGAGGATAGGACGTAATAGCCAGAAAGCCAGCGTCGAATTGCTTCATTACTTCTGCCTTGATCTTTTCAGACATGTCAGGCCTCATTCGGCGAACTTTTTGCTTGATCGGTGGACAATCCTCTCTTGTGGGGAGACGGTGAACCACGATGTCTGTGTCTAAACCCGGCATGTCTTCATAAGACCAAGCGAAGATTTCAACATACTCATTCAACAACTGTACCAGGCGCTCCTTGACTCTTGATTCCAGATTGGCACCCACTTGCACCTCCTTCCGGTCTTCCTCGGTTCCCAAATTGACAGTTTCCAATGACTCTTCGTGCGGTAAGATGGCTCTTTCCTCTTGTTGTAGAAGTCTGGATAGTTCCCCTGGTACTTCACAACCTTCGTCATCTTCATACTCGGCTTGATTGACCAGATCTTCAGAGTTATTGAAAGATACAGCAGAATAGTCACCCATGGAATCCGGAGTGGATGGGTACCTGCATTGGTGAGTGTGGGTGTGTGTAAGGGATAGCCATCCTTAAAAATGCAAAAGGAAAGAAAATGAACACAAGCAGTTTATCAAATGAAAAACGTCCAATGAATCATTAAACATGGCATATGGATATGAAAAATAATCAAAACCCTTACAAATGGACCTACATGCCCCGGGCAAGGCATGAGGTGAAAAGATAGTGTACAGATTGTTTGAAAGTAAATATTACAGACCACATAGGAAATGTTTGACAGATAAATTACTGATGAATAAAAGTGATGGGGACAAAGTCTTTTGCCTCCCAGTTGCTCAATCCTCCTTTGACAGTTGGGTAAATCCACTCTTCAATGTTGCTCTCTTTGTCTTCATCTTCCAAGGCGTTGATTCCGTAGGGAGAAATTTTGACTGGCGCTCTTTCAATCTTCGACCGGCGCATAGCTTTCTGGCCCGCGGCTGTGAACCCTAATCCAAATTTGTCGGTCTTATGTGGGATGTCAGGTAACTGCCCCCATGCTGAATTCTTCCCTTCCTTTATTGCGGCCCTTGCGTCTTCCAGAGATGCCATCCTGGCCATCTGCCTCGGTGTCTTAGCTGCCAACTTTGCTACTGCTATTTCAGGAAGAACCTCTTCGAAATGTTGAAATGGCGTCTCAATGAATTCCCCTTCAACCTCCACATATCGGAAGGAATTTAAGTGGCTAATCATGTACTCTTCTTCGCCATGGACAGTAATGATCTTTCCCTTGACAGGATACTTAAACATCTGATGTAAGGAGGAAGTGATTGCCCCAGCATGGTGTATCCAAGGTCTACCCAGCAAGCAAGAGTATGACGGACGGATGTCCATCACATAGAAGGTGGATTTAAACACCTCAGTGCTTATCTTGATGGGAATTTCAACCTCTCCATGGACCATTCTCTTCGAACCATCGAAAGCTATGACAACAATATCACTTGGCTTCAATTCCAACCCTTCACAATCTAGTCGGTCCAAGGCCTTCTTAGGTAAAACATTCAGCGACGAACCATTGTCGACCAAGACGTGTGCGAGAGTAGTTCCTCGACACTCGACTGAAATGTGCAAAGCATCATTGTGGTTTCTACCTTTAGGAGTTAGGTCGGCATCAGAGAACCCTAATCCATTGTCCGCAGTAAGGCTAGCCACGCAATTCTGGAACTGATCTGCAGAGGTTTCCTGGGGCACATGGGCTGCCTTCAGGAATTTTATCAGGGCTTTAGCGTGCGCTTCTGACCAAAGTAGTAGTGCCAGCATGGAGATCTTTGAGGGGGTTTGCCCCAACTGTTCTACCACATCGTAATCACTTCTTTTGATTATCCTCAAAATCTCATCCATTTCCTTCTTGGAGGTTTCCGGGATGATCAAGGGTCGAGCCCTCGTCCTGACGAGCTCATCTTGGATTCCCTTACTTTTGTCAGCAGCGGTAGGAGAGACAGTACCAGGAACAACAACGTCTTCAATCAAAGGAGTTCTAGCAGAAAGTTTTATTGGTGCAGGGACGACCTTGTCAGTTGATGAGGGTCCAAAGACTGCTTTTGGAGGGGCAATCTCTGGAGAAAATATTCTCCCGCTCCGGGTGATTTTGCTCGTGCCCACAATGTTACTAATGCTGGCTTTTTCATCATCCGAACTTTCTTCAATTATCTCGATTTGTTTGATGCCATGGTAGTAAATGTCACCGCCATAGTTCCATGGTATCGACTTCTCAGAGACATAGGGGACAGGCCCTGGCATTGTTATCTTCAAAGGAACAGATTTCGTAGCTGGTGTAATCTTAACAGGCTTTTTGACGACCTTGGAAAGATTGGCGTGAATGGTTATGATTGAGACATCTTCAGTATGAACCGGAACAGCAGAAACTTTTTCAAACAAAATTTGTCGACTATCCACAAGGCCTTGGATGCCTTTCTTCAGTAACGGACAATCAAACGGCAGAGAGTAACAACAGTAGCAGTCTTCTTTACATCCCGGGAAGATCCCGGCCCTTAACAAATTCAACTTGATGGTTAGTAGAGGAGTTATCAGATCATTAACATCAGCAACATACAAATCTTCTTCAATGGCGTTGACATTTCGGCCGTGCTTCGGCATGGGTGCAGATATCACATTAGGCTTCTCCGGAGCGTCAAACTCTACCTCCTTTGCCTCTATCAGGTCTTGGATCTTATGCTTGAGTGCCCAACAATCATTGGTGTCGTGTCCAACACTGTCTGAGTGGTAGGCGCATTTAGCATTAGGATGATAATGCGGAGAGGACGTATTCACATTCTTTGGTGCCTCCTTGATGGTGGCGAGATTCAACTTCAACAGATGGGGAAGCACTTGCGCTGGAGTCATATTAATACGGGTGAACTGCCGTTGTGGCCGTTCCACTCGTTGTTGATTTGGTCTGGATTGGTTATAGCGAGGCTGCTCACTTGGAGTGTTTTGAATCATTACGGCCCCCACAGTTGGCCGACGCTCCATCTTTCCTGCTCTTCCTTGAGAATATACCACAGCTGTCTCCTTCTTAAAAGGCCTCTTCTCAACATTTGCAGCAACACCCTTCTGAATCTTTCCTGATTTGATGCCAGCTTCTATTATTTCGCCTGTTAAGATCAAATCGGTAAACCCCGCGGAAGAGTTACCAATTAGATGATTGAAAAATGGCCCAGATAGGGTCCCTAGAAACATATCAACGAGTTCGCGGTCGGTTAAAGGAGGCTGCACCCTGCCAGCCAAATCCCTCCCTTTTTGTGCATATTCCTTGAATCCTTCGCCTGTTCCTAACGACATACCCTGAAGTTGGGTACGAGTAGGAGCAAGGTCAGAATTATACTGGTATTGTTTGTAGAAAGCGGTGGCCAAATCTTCCCAATTTCTGACACTGGTTCCTTCTAGCTGATAAAACCACTCCAACTGAGCTCCCGAAAGGATGTCTTGAAAGAAATGAATCCAAAGATTTTTATCTGCCGTATAGGGTTGAATCTTTCTCACGTAGGACCTGAGATGCATTTTGGGACAGGACAAACCATCATACCTTACAAACACTGGCACTTTGAATTTTGGGGGAATCACAATCCCGGCAACCAAACCCAAGTCTTCAAAATCCAAACCTGGTACTCTTTGTAGATCCATGGCGGCCAACCTGTCTTCTAGCCCTTTGTATTTATCATCAGCTGGAGGGTATTGCTGATCAGAATAATCTTCATCCTCCTCGTCTTCCTCTTCTCCTACATCGGACTCGGAAGGTACAACAACTCCATCTCTTTTACTGGTCCCTTCATCAGAAGTAGGAGGAAATTCAAGCACTCTCCGAGCTTCTCCGTCAAATCTTCTCCCAAAAGTAGCCACCCCGATCCTCTTTTTCTTCTTTTTCACTGGGTCCTTATTCCCCAATTGAGTTTTGATATCCTCCTGACCCTTAGCCAAGGTCATCAGGAGTTGCTGGAACTGTGCATTCTGAGCCTGTAGGTCTTTGACTATTTGCTCGAGATCCATCCTACTGACATAAACAGCATATAGATAAGGAAACCTGGAGTGAGACCTGCTTATGCACATGATGAATGGTATGCTTATGTATGCAATGCATTCAAGGATTTAGGACATTCAAAATTGTTTCAGATAAAGAAGAACGCACGTCATATTAATAAGAAGAAATTTGTTAGTACATAAATGCCCCATGGGCCAAATATTACAAAATAACTTCTCAAGGCAAAAAGACATTGCGCATCCTCTTTGGTGCGATGTAGGTGTTGAGGGCATCTTGCTCATGGAGTCGGCGGGTAAGCTCTAGAACCTTCTTCTCACTGGCGTAGAAGCTAGCTTCAAAAGTATTCCATTCCTCCTTGAGCTGAATCCAACTTTTCTGCATTTCCTCCCACGATGTAGGCATGTCTGGATGTAGGATGGTGTAGGGAACCTCTCCTTCATTGACGGGCTCTTTAATCACTAGGAGTACATGAGGATAAGGCATCATTAGACTTTGGGCTCGGGCTCGTACCCACTTGAGATAGGGCTCAAGAGGGATGGAGTTCTTGTGTCCCAGAGTCTTGCTATCAACCTTGTTGGGCCTCCCCCAAGCTCTGATGAATCTTTGGCGAAGTCCTTGCGCATCGTTGTCGAAGTCAAAAACTAGGTCGGGAATCAACATGTCATGAGGGCCATCCCTCCGTGCATATCCAAATTGCCTCAAAGCTAGGCAAGGGTTGTAGGTGATACCTCCTCTAATTCCAAGTAAAGGAACATTAGGAAATTCTCCACAACGATCGACAATGATGACATTTTCTCTGGACCGAGAACACCAATGCACATCAGAGTGAGTAAGAGTCATCAACCGTTGGGACCACCTTGAGCCTTGGTCATTCTTCAAGACAGATTGTGGAAGGTGCGAAATAAACCACCTTGCGAGGAGAGGAGTACAACACATGAGAACACCACTATTTCTCATTGTTCGTGTGTAAAATGAGTGAAGAATGTCCCCAAGCAATGTTGGTATTGGATTTCTGGATGAGAAGATCTTGATGGCGTTGACATCTATAAGCTGGTCAGAATTTGGGAACAAGACCAACCCATAAATGAGGAGTGCCACAATCTCTTCAAAGGCTTGTAGGTCCAATGAATTCCAACATTCTTGTGCCTTCTCAAACAAGAATTTTGCTAAGAATCCTTTGATGCCACTTCTGGTTTCCCAATGCCCCTTGATGTCGGATGGTTGTAGATGTAATGCTCGAGCAACATCTTCCGGCTTTGGTTCCTTTTCCGTACCGTTGAAGGGTAGTTGATTAAGGATAGGGATTCTTAGGAGTTGAGAAAACTCCTCCAAAGTGGGCACCAACTGGTAATCAGGGAAAGTAAAACAGTGGTGAAGGGGGTCAAAGAACTAGAATAGCACTTTCATCATGTCTTCTTCAATGTTGGTGTTAACTAAGCTGAGCAGTCTACCATGTCTTTCACTGAAGGATGAATTTTCCGGAATTCTTGAGGTGAGCTCCTTGAGTTGAGGAGAGATTCTCACAAGGTTGACTTGAATGGTGTTTCTGCGAGGAATTTCCATGACCTACAAAACAAGAACAAAGATGAAGATCCAAACCCTTGAAATGGTTAGTGAATGCATATGATGCTTTATGATGTTTATGATGTATGCACAAAACATATGTACAAGCAATTCACACCAAACCCTAGTTTCAGGCTTGCATGAGGTTTCATAGGTAAGTACCCTCTTGAGTGTAGTTGGCTTAAAAACCTGTCCTATAAATAGTAACCGGGTTATAAGGAGCTCAATATCACGGGATTGTTTTCATTGTTCATTGTTTTGGTTTAGCCACTTAACTAGCGACCAAAATATTCCAAGAAAACAACCCTCAATGAGTGTAGTATCGAGTATCTACCAACTTCGGACTGCACCAAAGCCGGTCATCTCACTACCCCTACTAAAAGGCCAAGATGGTCAAGTAAGGTTCTAGGTCATTAGTGCTTAGTGACATCACTCAGCGGCCCCGTACTCTCCTTGATTGAACTCAAGGGTTACCGGTACTCACAAATATGTCGCACTAATATAGCTATTGCTTCGACCGTGTCGGTATACCCCGCACAGTTTCCACAACGTATTGCTATCTATGAATGTTTCCCAAAATCCGGGTGTAGGATTGCAAACCCAAACAATAGAGCCAAGATATAAAGCAAACAATTCAAACAATTAGTCATGCAAGAGGGTGATCTAAACCCTAAGGTTACTCCACTTTTGAAACTTATCCCCAGCAGAGTCGCCAGTTCTGTGATACGGTGGGAGAACTGACTGTGATTTTGCGTTTGTTTTCGCAAATGTTTCGGTTGAGCAAGAGTCGCCACCGACTTTTTATTTTATCCTAAGGAAAGGTTTAAAAAGCACAGTAAAAACCTTTGAGATTTTTCTTGGGTTCGGGGAGTAGATTATAGAAAGGGAAGGTATTAGCACCCTTTCTATCCATGGTTATCCATGGGCTCTTAGGTACTTGCTTAGATCAACTTGCCTTGGTTTTCAATTGTTTGAAATGGTGCTTTGTGTGTGTGGCTTTGAAAAAGTTTTGAAAAAGATGCCTTGTATAGGCTACCCTTGTAACAATTTTTTACTCGAATGTTTTACAAAAGGTGTTTGTCTTTTTGAAAAGATGTTTCAAGGTTTTTTTTTTGAAAGTTTGTTTTGAAAGTGTTTGTGAAGTGTGGTTTGAAAAATAGGCAAGTGCTTTCTTTGCAAATTGACAAGTACTTAAGAGCGATCTACCCTAAAGTTTCCTCAAAGATTTTTGTTATGTTTTAAACCTTTTGACAATTTTGTTCCACCATTGTATTTTGTGGACAATCTTGTGTTAGGAGGTGGAAGGGACGGGCGCGGGCCATCGTTTAGACCATAATTGCAATAGTGCTAAGTATCCTTGGGCAATTTTTCTTTGAAAAGGGACTTTGATCATTTTAGGCAACTTTCGAAAGCGTCATCGAGGGACTATGATCATTTGATTATTTGCTTTGCCTAAAGAAACCTAACATACAATATGGCCCAATTTTGAAAGGCAACAAGTGGATGTAACCCTAGGGGTGTTAGTGTGCAAGTGTGTTTTATTGCATGCAAGAGTTTTTTCTTTGAATTAGGTTTTTCTATTTCATTGATTTTATCTTGCCATACACGTCCTAATTACTAGCAATAAGAAGCGGAAATATAAAATCCTACGCTATTACAACAATTAGGGGAGGGGGATACACATTTGTACATGAGGGGTTCAACGAGAAAAATAGACAAAAAAGAAAATAGCAAAAAACAAGATATAGAGAGAGAGAGGGAGCCCGCGCGGTTCTGGGAGGTCATCAGAAGTTCTGACTCAGATCCGCTGCCAGATGATCAACCTGTTAGTGAAACTGGATGAGTCAGAACTTCTGACTTTGGCACCTGCAAAACAGAACCTTGTTAGTGGGGAAATCAGAAGTTCTGATTTCCCTGCGCTGCAAGACAGAAGTTTATTAGTGGAGAAACCAGAAGTTCTGATTCTGCTGAAAAGGCAATAACTCTCAGAGGTTCTGATATCATTGACAGCAAAACAGGCTTCAGATGTGCTAACGTCAAAGTCAGCACTTGGCTTTTCCCTGTACTAATCAGAACATCTGCAATTCTATTGTTACTCCACAAAACAGGAAACATATTTGGAACAGATCCAGCAAATAAAAATGTTTCAGAGGTCAGAACCACCAGGGTCACAGGCAAGACCTATACTGGCTCAGAACGTTCTGAGGTATGAAAATCCTCAGAACATGAACAGCAACAACATGATATTTACATTATGTTTATTTGAATATGCACAGCTGATGATGCTTAACAGCGTGATGAGGGTCAGCAGGTGCTTACCTGACTGTTGGAAAAGTTGGTGAGTGAAAGTTTAGCTTTTGGTTCTGGTGGTGTTCTGGACAGATTTTCTTTGAAAAGGGGAAGTAAAGGTGTATACGTATGTAGGGTCAGAAGTTTGAAAAGGGTGTCTTTGGTTTACAGAAAAACTGGATATTTGAAGGTAAGAAACTCAAAGTTATGAAACAAAACTGGAGATTTTGGCAGAGTTTCAGAACGCTGTGTTGCTAGGAGTTCTGTTTCTCACTTAGCAATTTCTGTTTCTTTTCTTGAACGTCCTTTGCAGTGGTGAAGACTCTCTATTTATAGGCAAAGTTCTTGTGGATGCCTTGAACATTTAAGGCGCCAACAGAGTTTGAATTTGTTCTTTGACAGAAATTCCTGGGAAGTTGTGATACAGATAGCTTTCAGCCTAGGTTGCAGCAGCAGGCGTAGATTGGGGAGAAGTGACCTCTGAAGTGGGCGGTGGCGTGAAGACCCATGCCAGAGTCTGTGCAAAAGCGTTTTCCAAGCCACACGTGAATGCTCAGGAGTGGTTGGAAGCATTAATAGGCATTAAATGGTGACAAGACCTATCAACATCAACATTCTGGTAATGGAAACCAGCGTTGAATCAGCAGTGTAAACCATGCTCTGGCCTTGGCTTCCTGTTGTCTTAGTAAGCTTTGGAGATTCTTTATCAGTGTAACACCCACTCTTCTGATCTTTCATCTTCTGATTTCAACCTGTTCTGAAGGAGCCTTCAGACTTTCCTGATTCTCTTGCATTCCTTTAGCGAATTCTGACTGAGCTTGTGTAACTGCTGAAGGGGCATGTTATGTTTGAGGCTTACATATTAAACCACGTTTACAACTTCTGATTGAACTGATGTAGCTGCTGAAGAGCCAACTTCTGACCACGCTGAGCCAAGCTTGCAACTTCTGACCGTTTTCATCTGGAATGGGTCCAGAAGTTCTGAAGCGCTGATTTTTCTAAAAACACTTATTTTAGAGAAGCATTCTAAGTACTTAGAATTTGATTTTTCTCAAGATAAAAGCGTTGTTTCTGGAGTTCGTGAGATCATCTTGCTCTTGTAAATGGCTTGCTTGGGCAAAGGGATAACTCAGGACTTGGATTTGTTTCAGAGGGACCTTGAAAATCCAAGGTGGTTTCCTGAAGAAAGGGAGGGCAAATTTTTGGGTACAACAGGCACCTATGTGTATCTTGCATGAAAAACTTTGTCACGTGAATGCATAGTGTTCCTCAATATTTTCTTATAAATACATATAAAATTCATCCTATATGTTCATCACAATCATAACTCACACATTATTTCTTTCTTAAAACATCAACAAGAACACAAGAGTAATCAAGAAAAAATGGCTCTCTTGATCATGGGTGATTAACATAGAGGAACTCTCAACAATATTGAAACCTTTGTAAGTGTATTTTCTTCAATACCTATTTTTTGTCGACAAATTTTATTTCTGTAATTCTTATGATTGCTATACGTAAATCTTATATTTCTTATACATAATTCATGTTTTAATAGGATGTTAAAAGATTTCGTTTTCGTGTCCATGAGTATGTCCCTTACGACGTACAAATTGAATCGTACTTACGACATGTCGGTTTTAGTCCGTTACTCAACATAGTCAATTACCATGTTGACTATAAAATTATTCTCGCATTAGTGGAGAGATGGAGACCCGAAACTCACACCTTTCATCTTCTATGTGGTGAATGTACGGTCACACTAGAGGACACGTACATGTTATTTGGTCTACTGATCGATGGTAAGGATGTCAATGGCCGAGTCAACCAAGACAACGCCATATGCGAGGAACTTTTGGGAGTCTCTTTATTTGAACAAGGGTCTAGAGGGAAAGGTATTAATCTCCGTCTTCTTAGAGAATATCATAGTAGTCTCGTAATAACCGAAAACTCTAACGAGCAAGAAAAAATTGTGAAAGCTCGGTGTTACATAATGATATTATTTGGCCACTTTTTATTTCCTGAAACAACGGATAATACTGTTAATATCATATATTTACCCCTGTTAAGATAATTTGATAAAATAAACACATATAGTTGGAGCTCTGCTGTTTTGGGTCATCTGTATAGTTCCTTGTGTAAAAACGTGTGATCGGTGGAAATAGAACTGATTGTTTTAAAGCTGGTTCGCGAAATGTCGCGGTAAGCAAGAGTCGCCACCGTCTTTTATGTTCTCCAACATGGAAAGGACAAAAGCACAACAAAATTCCTTTTTTTGAGATGTCTCTCGGTTCGGGAGGTAGATTTATAGAAAGGGAAGGTGTTAGCACCCTTTCTATCCGTGGTTACCCACGGGCTCTTAGGTACTTGCTCACTATGTTTTCAAAAATTTATTTGCTTTTCAAGTGTTTGTGGGTTTAGAAAAAAGTCTAGTTTGAAAAACTTCTAGGTGACTCTTGTATCAGTCCTCAAGAGTGTATGAAGTGTCTGTTTGAAAAAACTTTTGAAAGTGTAGGTGCAAAAAGTTGTTTTTTGTTTTTGAAAAGAGCAAGTACCCAGGAGAAATCTACCTACTCTAAGGAATTAGGCTGTGTAAGAGTCCTTTAGACAGTACTATCCCACTATTGAGAAGTAGGTAGCACCGTCGTTGGAGTTATTCGGGTCAATTCGATTATAGGAACAACGTGGTCACCAAAGCAATAGTAGGACGTCTTAGCGGTAACCCTAATGTCTTAGATCGTTCTTTATCGAGGCAACTTTGATCTTTAGACAGGAGGGAAACCTCTAAAACACCCTATACTCAATGACCACGTCGAGGCAACCAAGTGAGGCGTACCCTAGGAGTGGCATGTGCACGTGTGTCCAATTTCAGTTAAGATTATCTTGTACATGTATTTGTGAGCTACGGATTGATTTTATTTGTCATACAAGTCTTGTCATGCACATTAACAGTTAAGAGTGCGGAAAATAAATTGGGGAAAGTTGAATCTACGCTATTACAAGGCGCGGGTATATACATCACCAAAAACATAACCCGTTTGGAAAATAAATGCGAGAAAATAAAAGAAAGCGATAAAAGCCTAATTAACTATTACATCCTCGGAAACAGTTACATCAAATATAATAAAAAATAATAATTAAAATTAAATATGCGCGCGAAAGAATTGAATCGGGACGTCCTTAGGGTTTTGACCCTTTTTGAGAAAAGAATTGAATTTGTCCTTTTTTGCAATTAAATTAAATATTGAACCTAATTCTAATTAATTAATTAATTATTTACAAGAAAAAGTATTTTTGTGGTTTTATGTTTTTAATGAAATAAAATAAAAAAAGAAACTAAAAGTGTCAAAGGAATCTATATTTGATTTTTATTTAATGTGAAAAAGATTACAATTAACCTAATTTAAACAACTAAATTAATTAATGAATTTATTTACAAAAAGTAATTGAAATTAATAAAAATATTTTTTTGGTTTTCTGAATTTTATTGTGAAAAACAATTATCTAGTTAATAATTAATTAAGAATTAAATTTAAATGAGTAAAATAAAAAATATAAAAGAAAAAATAAAGAGGCAAACTCATGGGGGTTTGGGCCAGATTTGGGATGTTAGACAGCAATTTCAGGCCCACTAAGCTTTCAGCCACGTTTGACTTTTGTAATCAGTTGTACCAACATTGACTGAGGATCATGGTGACTATCATCTCCTGGCCTTTGGATGCATTCCTGTAGCCACTTGGCATATTGAGCGCTTGAGGTATATGGTGGAACCTTATGGGGAATCTGCATAGGATCATGTTAAACAAAATATGAAACAATTATTTGGGGGACCTGGGATTTGAACCCAGGTCCCAATGATCAATACACAAGCGCCTTGTCCATCTGAGCTGCACGTTTCAATTGTTATCATAATAATAAGTGGAGAATATATTGGTGAATCAACACATATGCCTCACAAAAATAAAAAAGCACGCGATTGTTTAAAAGGGCCAGTGATAGGAAGACACATCATCGTCTTCTTCACTAACATTCTGGTTATTTACCTGCGGATTTTTATCCGTAGGTAGTTTCGTAGGCTTTTCTTAAAATCGTCCCTAAGCTTCCAAAACTCATTCCAAGACCATGGTTGGTCTCGTCTCTATCTCCTAAGTCCATCCATGCTTATGATTTGTTCTGATTTCACCTGAAAACAAAATGCCTAAAACGCAAAAGGAAGAACCCTAGAATTGGGCATCACGATTCAGGGCCTAAAAATAAAATTGGCTAATGCAGTCACGTTAGAAATCAAGCAAGGAGTATGAATATGCTAACGTCTTTGAGAAAAAAAATGCAAGAATAGAGAATTCAAGTTTCGTGTTCAGAGGCGAGTTTGTGATGACTTACAGCGCTTTGTAGGTGGTCTTAGGATGTGTTTGTGATCACTTTAGCTTCAGTGGATAGCAAGGAAGAGGGTCACGTTCTCCTTTTTGTCTAAAAATGCTTGCAACACTGTTTTTGATCTCACACTTTTTCAACAATTTTTCACTTTTGCTTTGGCCGTTTGTGCAATGTCTAGGTCGTGAATGTTGTTTCTACTGCTTGCTTATGTATGTGAGAACAAAATTAGGTCAGCAGCTGGGCCTTAATCTTGGTGTATTGAAGTTTGGAGATTTGGTTGACCACCATTGAAGAACTTTCCATATTTGGAGCAAATCCAAGATTTTATGCACAAAAAACCCTAGCACGAATTTGTGAGTTGGCACATGACATATAAAAGCTATTCAAATCACAAAGATGCTATTCCATTAATTTTTAGATTTTATTTGAATTATTATGGATTTAAAATGAATTAAATCAATAAAAATTAAATAAAAATGGAAAAATAAATGTTTGATCTTGAAATTAATCATGGGACACGTGTGTGGTATGACAAGGCTGAATCAAGTGGAAGAAAGTGGGCCCTTTTATCAAAAATTGAAGTTTTAAGGATAGTTGACTTTTGCAAATTCATGAAAATGTCCCAACTTCTCCAATGCATATCTTGCTCAATTTTGATCTTATGAACATGTTCTTGGACATTTTGGAAAGGTCTTGAAGTCCTCAAACCAATGCCTTTGTTCACATGTCATTTGGATTTACCAATCTCAAGTTATGGTCTTTGACTTAAAATGCCTTTTTCTTGACTTTTGAAATTGACCTATAATGTAGAAATTGATAACTTTTTGTGAGAGCATTTCTTGGGCTTGGAATGTGAAGATGAGTTGTAGGAAATGTCATCCCCTTCAAAATGAGCATTGGATGGGATTTTTCTGATGATCCATGAAAAAGTTATGCCTTGGTCAAGTTACAGTTGACTTTTCTACTGTCCAAAAATAGAAACTTTTGCATCTTGATGATTTTTGAGCCATGCTTGTGGAATCATGATCAAGACATGATCAAATGATGATTGTGGACTCAAAATAAGATGTTGACCAAAAATTCTGACTTTTGACTGTAAAATGACCATTTTGCCCCTACAGTTGACTGTGAAGCAAATGGGACTTTTGACTGTGCAACTTGACCCTGTGAGCCTTGAAACTTGGCATGTAGATGCTTGACAATGTGTATAGGCCTATGGGACTTGATTGATCCATTGAAAACCTCAAATTCTTTACAAGAATCAAAACCCTAGTTTTTGACTGGCTTAGGAGATGTTAGGACTGTGCAACCCTTGAGAAATCTTGAAGAATATGGGAGGGCAAATTTTGGGGTACAACAGTTGCCCCTGTTCAATCTTCTTAGACCTGAGGATGTAGATTGGCTTGCGTGCCTTTCGTGATCCGAAGGTGGAAGATGATTGAACACTAGAGTGTCCAGAAATTTGCACTCACATAATGGAGTATCAGCAATGTGATGGCGGGAATGGGCTTACAGATGCCATTTTGAGATATGATGGATGGGAGGATGGGATTATAGATGCCATCTGAAGATGTGACAGAACCTTGTCGGGAATGGGCTTATAGATGCCATTTGGAAATGTAATGGATAGTGGTGGAGATGGGCTTAAAGATGTCATCAAGGGTGTCGATCGCGTAAGAGATTCCTTAGCGAGAACTTGTGTACTTGAGAAAGAAAGATGGTTTCCTGGCCTGTTACAGGTGTTGATCTTCAAACTCTTCATGCAGATATGCCCTTGTAGCGATAAAAAATGTAGCGGGGTAAATCGGAGATCGAATTATTGATTAATTCGTCTCACAAAAGCAAGAGTCGCCACCGCGCTTTATTATTTCCAAGGGAAAAGAGAAAAGAGCGAAATAAAACCCTAAAGTATGCAATGTAAAATAATACTTCCTAAAAGTAATAAAAATACAAGGCGTTTTTGAAAAGAGGTCTATGGTTCGGGGGTTGGTTATACAATGGGAAGGTATTAACACCCAATGCATCTATAGTATCCTATAGGAACCTTTTGAAATATCTGTTTATTAAAATGTTTGTTTGATTAAAAATAAATTGTTTTGGCCGAAAAGGGGTACGGATGGGTTTTTGAAGGTACGACGACCTAATGTCGAAGTTTTGGCTTAAAAGGTATAAATTTTGAAAATATTGAATATTTGGGGAAAAATTGTCTTAAGTTTTAATGAAATGAAGATATTCGCATGACTAGATTTGAGGACATGAAGTCAACAAATTTAATCGTTTTTCTCTTGTATTTAGACGTAAACAGAATAACCAAATAATGATGAAATAATCAAACAGAAAAGTAGATAGATAATGATTAAATAGCTAAGTGATCGATAACCACAACAATGATTAAATAACAAACTAAAGGATGTGAACACGCATTTTATATTTTTATTTTTAATATGGACAAAGCAAGAGAATTAATTAAAGAAAATAAAAATGTTTTTTATATATTTCTATTTTTATATGTTTTTTAATATTAATATAAAGTATTATTTTAAGAATTATTAAATAATTCTAAACTAAATTAAAACTTTAAAAGCTATTAACTTAAATCTAAAGAAAACTAAAATTACTAAATTAATCCAAAACTTAAACTAATAAAATTGGGTAAAGCATTAAAATTTGTCTAATTAAATTACACCTCTTATTTGATTAACTTTACTAATTAACTAAATTAATAAAATTCTAAAAAAAGGGCTAAAGAAATCAAAATAGAAAGAGATGCATCAAGAATCAAAGGGTAGATAATAAACCAATGTGTGGGCTAAAGAGTTTTAAGGGCCCAAAACAGAAATAGGATGGGGAGGTGTCTTAAGAAATTCGTTGGGCTTTTAGGCAGGGAAAAGGGTTAAGCCCACACATCTCATAACTTGTTAGGGTCATTAGGTTTTTGTTTACTTGAGTTAGGGTTAGCAGAGGGTACAGCGCCGTTCGTTCGTTCACGCGTTCTTCTTCATTCGTCTTCTTCGTTGCTCTCATGCCCGCTTCTGATCTTCCCTTGCCCGAGCCACCAACGCCTCTTCTTCCCCATGTATCGCTCAGTGATACGGTGTAGAAGTGATGATCTCGCTCTTTTAGTGCATTAGGTTTTTATGATTTTTTGCATGTTTATGATTTTGTATCCATTTTGATTCTGACTTTATTTTTTACATGGGGTTTCTGTTGAGATGGTGGAAAGGAAGAAGAAAAGCATAGCTACCTTTATGAAGGAGGAGGGAGAGGCGTTCCGGAGGCTTGCTGGCGGAGGAGTGAAGCGCGGTGGCTTGGAGTCCTGGTATTTCGTTTCTTACTTCTTTGATTTGTCGTTTGATGATGATGTTGAAAACCTCTATGTGATATTTTTCTTCTTCTTCTGTTGACCCTGCCTTTGCCTATGCACGCTACTTTTCTTCTTTATCTCCTCTTCTCCTATTGCCTCGTTGTATGCTTGATTGTTGCCTTCGAATACTTGCCCCTTCTGTGTTTGGTTAAGACACTTCTTTTCTTCTTCTTCTTTGCTGTGCTTCTGTTGCTTTTTTTTTTATTGGCCTATGATGGAATATTTCTGAGGCTTGATGGGTTTGGACATTGGTTTTTAAAGTTTGTATTGTTCTGGTTTTTGGCTTTGGGCGTATTATGGTTCATGGCTATGGCTTTAGAACTGGGCAGGTTTCTTGTTGTTTTATTACAGGTTCTATGGTTTAAGGCTTGAACACGGGTTGGAGCCTCTTGACAGGTTTACTGTTTTTTAGGCTTCAGTTTTGGCATGGAATGGTGAGGTTTGAAACAGGTACAGGTTTCGGGTCTAGGGACTGGTTTTAGGTTTTGACAAGGTTTCACAGGTTTTATGGTTAGGTTGGACAGTCTAGTGTTTTTCTGGTTTTTTAAGCCATGGTTATTGGTTTTGAGATAGCAGGTTCTTGAGGTTTATTTTTGGTACTTTGAGAATTGGCTTAGTATTTGTTTTTTGACAGTTTTGTGTTAGGCTTCCAACAGGTTATCAACTCTCTTCCTTTTTGAAGGGTTTGTTGTTGTTATAATAGTTGGTTGGCCTTGAGGCTTATGTTACAGGTTATGTATATTTTTAACTATTTTGTCTTTTGATACCTCTGCACACTACTGTTCCATTCAGTTTGCCTATATCCTTTTCTATACTTCCTTTTTTACTGTTTTATTGCAGTTTTGTTTTATATCCCTTTTCTGCCTAAGGCCAAAACCTGTAAAACCCACACTCTTTTCTCTCTTCTCTCTCCTTAGTACAGTTGAAACATTAAAATGATTTATGTACTTTAAGTTCTGAAAAAGCAAAGCTGGAAAATGATGAAAAATAAGAATATTTTTCTTGCATATTTGGTTTTAAACTGCACATGTTTCTCTTTGTCATCTGCATTGTACAGTAGAGGAGCCTTGTGTTTTTGGCCTCTTCCCATACCTTGGGTAGTTTACGTTGGACTTGGCCTTGAACATGTAACTTGACTTGGTTATTTGCAAATGCTGTTGAACTATGCTTTTTTTTTACAATTGAAATGTGCAATTGGTTTTTTGAAATATGCAGTTTATTTTGAAATATGCAGTTTTGACAAAAAATGAATTTGTGCATATTTTTAACTTGTGCATTCATATTTGTCAATAAATAAACATCCCTTTTTGTGAACCGGGAGAAATCCTGTGATTTGCAAAGAGGGTAAAAAACTGATTCCAGCCGTTTGCTTTTAATGATGAACGCTAAATTAATCGTCTGCTTTTAATTATATCTATTTATGACTTTTTTCTTTTAATTCATTGCAGGTAAAAATCAAATGGGCATCAAAGAAGTATTGGATAGAAGATGAAGATTTAGAATCTTAGAAAAATTAAAATAGTTTTTATTTCACTTTAAACATTTTATATAATTGTCATTGTAAATACTTTGTAAATAATACAGTATTTAAACAACAATTATAATAATTAGAATAAAGATGAATAAAATTCTATTATTTTACCAGTTAATTCTTTTCTCCTTTCTAATTATTTATTTTATCATTTATAATTCTTTAAATTATATAATAACTGAAAATAAATTCCAATTATTTAAATTCAGAATAATAAATAATTAAATAAACATCATTGATCAATTAACTTCTCTTCAATTATTTACTTCATTATTTATAATTCTTCTAAATTATAATAACTGAAAATAAAATTTCAACTATTTAAACTTAGAATAATAAATAATTAAATAAACATTGTTTGATCAATTAATAAACTTCTTTTCAAATATTTACTTTATTATTTATAATTCTTTAAATTATATAATAACTGAAAATAAATTCCAATTATTTAAATTCAGAATAATAAATAATTAAATAAACATCATTGATCAATTAACAAACTTCTTTTCAAATATTTACTTTATTATTTATAATTCTTTAATTTATATAATAACTGAAAATAAATTCCAATTATTTAAATTCAGAATAATAAATAATTAAATAAACATTGTTTTAGCATTGATCAATTAATAAATTTAGCGTTTCAAAAATAAACAGCTCTTGACTTGAAAAAGTTATGAATTTAAAATCTACTTTGAAAATTGATAAAGTTATGTCAAAACACTTGCAATGTAATGATGCAGATGGGAGATGGTATCTTAGGTCAAAATTTGGGGTACAACAGCTGCCCCTATTTAAGTTTCTTCTATCCGGAGATATGAAGATTAAAATCTTCGTCTCGACGATATTGAAGGTACTTAAATACATAATACGCAAATTTTTGCCCTAAGATACCGCCATTATGTTTGATATGAATGTAGTGATTGAATTCACAGAGAAAGATATTGTATGAAACAAGACAATGCTGGAGAAATCAAACACCAACAAAACACAGGGACAAGGATTATACAATACTGGGGAAATAAACCAACGACTTCAAGTAATAGACTCTTGACGGCGAATAAAAATTTGAGCGAATACGGACTCTGACCCTAACAAAGAAGGTATCTTGCATAGGCCATAAAAACAGATTATTGACCCAAAAATATCAGTGAGCTCACAACTCAAGGTCAAAGATAGACAGAGAGTATCAAATTTGCTGGCGACGGATTACCGACTTCTGAAGGTAAAGATTCATAACAAACTTCTCTGCGAGATTTCCAAAGATATACTCATTAATGCTGAAATAATAATAAGATTGTAGATACACAAGTTGCCTCAAATAAAGAAGCTGCCACTTGCTGTCTTCCAAAAATACTATGACATACAAGTTGCTCAAATAAAGAAGCTGCCACTCGCTGTCGTCCAGGGATGTCAATAACATACAAGCTGTTCAAATAAAGAAGCTGCCACTTGCTGTCTTCCAAAAAAATAATATGACATACAAGCTGCTCAAATAAAGAAGCTGCCACTTGTTGTCTTCCAGAAATACTATGACATACAAGCTGCTCAAATAAAGAAGCTGCCACTTGTTGTCTTCCAGAAAAATAATAACGTACAAGTTGCTCATGAAGAGACCGCCGCTTGTTGTTTTCCAAAATAATAACGTACAAGTTGCTCATGAAGAGACCGCCGCTTGCCGTTTTCCAAAATAATAATAACGCACAAGTTGCTCATGAAGAGACCGCCGCTTGCCGTTTTCCAACGACGTCTATAACGTACAAGTTGCTCATGAAGAGACCGCCGCTTGCCGTTTTCCAACGATGTCTATAACGTACAAGTTGCTCATGAAGAGACCGCCACTTACCGTTTTCCAAAATAATAATAACGCACAAGTTGCTCATGAAGAGACCGCCGCTTGCCGTTTTCCAACGATGTCTATAACGTACAAGTTGCTCATGAAGAGACCACCACTTGCCGTTTTCCAAAATAATTCAGAAGGAAATTGCGATGATATCGGCAGAGAATAAAATCTTCGTCAAAGAGAACCATGAATCAATCCTTCCCGAGGAGATCACATACTTAAATGTGCAAAATAAATGCACCATTTGTCTAGGTCGCGACTTCACTGGGGAAAATCATGAGATAGCCTATGCAAGAGACAACAACTCCATCTAGGAATAAGCTAGAGGGACAACAGTCAAACAATAGTCCACCCAATGGGGACGTAACTTGATTGGGGGATTCATCTTATCCAGAAATGGACAAGGTAGGCTAAATCAAAAAGATCATCCACGAGGATTAGCTCATTTGGGGAATTTAGAAAGGAAGCACATTTTCTGCCTAAGCTAACCTTCTACTTGGAAAGAAACTGTACATTGTATTAAAAACAAAGTAAAACAACCCAAAATCAACGGCAAATGTGAATATGCATACTGATGTAAGTGTAAATGAGTAAATGAATGTTATGCTGACAAAACGAACAGATGGAATAACTTGAAGACAATAAGATGTCACGACACAATAGATACTCGGCCAATCTTAAAAAGATGGAAAATAACTGGAACTGGAACCCCAAAGTAACGTCGGAGCGTATCACGCTACAAGGCTCAAGTCTTCTGAGGAGCAAAGGTATTCAACCCCAAACTTCTAATACCAATAGACTACTGGCATGAGACAAAGCGTACCACACTTCAGAAATCAGCTCAAATAAAGGTAGCCAAAACAACGCTTAACTGGAACAACTGGGGAGTCACCAAACTCAGTACCGCGAGAAACGCAAGTTTAACACAACCAACACCTCATGACGATTTTGAAATAAAACTTGTTCATCATGCAAGGATAAATTACTGTACTGTTTTGCATTTCATGGCTTGACCATCCTCGGAACAACTGTTAATATTCCTTTCATTACACATTTTTTTTTAAAATAAGAATACTTTAAATAACTTTGTTTCAAATATTTTCGTAAAAATTAAAATTTTGCCCACAAAAGGTAAATGCTCAAATTTCATTAATAAGATGGTAGTTCGCTAACAACGCGACTCCAACGGTTTACAAAAGTTTGGGAAATAGTACATGAAAGAAAGGGTTACACAAAAACAATGATCACTATTCTCCCTAACAACTTCGAATTTCCAAAATGTGTTCAAATGCCAAGACCAGTCTGACCAAAAGCTTGCCTAAGCCGCCCCTTCGGGTTTTCAACTTAGCAAACTGTCAACTCAAACCTAAGCGAAATACTTCTTGACTGCATCGGCATTCATGGAGCGCGGGATCTCTTCACCGTCCATATTTGTGAGAATCAAGGCACCTCCAGAGAAAACTTTCTTAACGACATACGGTCCTTCATAATTCGGAGCCCACTTGCCCCTAGAATCAGGTTGGAAAGATAATATCTTCTTGAGTACCAGATCACCTTCTCTGAACTCGCGTGGTCGAACCTTCTTATCAAAAGCCTTCTTCATTCTCTACTGATATAATTGACCGTGACACAATGCTGTCAATCTCTTTTCTTTAATTAAATTCAACTGATCATATCTACTTTGACACCATTCAGCCTCAGAAAGTTTAGCTTCCATCAACACTCTCAGAGACGGAATCTCAACCTCCACGGGGAGTACTGCTTCCATACCATAAACTAGGGAAAATGGGGTTGCGCCTGTTGAAGTTCGAACTGAAGTACGGTATCCATGCAGAGCAAACGGAAGCATTTCATGCCAATCTTTATAAGTTACCACCATCTTCTAGACAATATTTTTAATGTTCTTGTTA
This sequence comes from Vicia faba, assembly GCA_948472305.1. NCBI lineage: Eukaryota > Viridiplantae > Streptophyta > Magnoliopsida > Fabales > Fabaceae > Vicia > Vicia faba. The sequence goes on along the minus strand of OX451738.1, from coordinate 1,470,569,804 downwards.
GCAGCTTCAACTGCCCCATTCATCTTCGGTCTGTATGGAGAAGAATTATGATGTTCGATCTTGAACTCTTCACAAAGCTCTCTCATCATCTTGTTATTCAAATTCGAGCCATTATCAGTGATGATCTTGCTCGGGATGCCGTATCGACAAATGATCTAATTCTTGATAAATCTGACCACCACCTGTCTGGTTACATTAGCATAAGATGCTGCTTCCACCCATTTAGTAAAATAATCGATCGCTACCAAGAAGAAACGATGACCATTTAAAGCTTTGGGTTCAATCATTCCAATCATATCAATGCCCCACATAGAGAAAGGCCAAGGTGAAGAGATAACGTTAAGGAGGGTCGGTGGCACATGTATCTTGTCCGCATAAATCTGGCATTTATGACATTTCTTCACATATTTGCAGCAGTCAGATTCCATTGTCATCCAATAGTAACCAGCTCTCAACATCTTTTTAGCCATTGCATGTCCATTGGCATGTGTGCCAAAGGATCCTTCATGTACTTCTTGCATCAGCATGTCTGCTTCATGTCTGTCTACACATCTGAGTAAGACCATGTCGTAATTCCTCTTATACAAAACTTCTTCATTGAGGAAGAAACTGCTTGCTAATCTTCTCAACGTCTTCCTATCTTTATTGGATGCCCCAGGCGGGTACTCTTGAGTTTGAGGAACACGTTTAATGTCATAGAACCAAGGTTTGTCGTCGGTAACCTCTTCTACTGAGAACACATGAGCAGGTCTGTCGAGGCGCATAACCCGGATTGTAGGCACATCGTTCCAACCATTCACTTGAAACATTGAAGACAAAGTAGCTAAAGCATCAGCCATTTGGTTCTCATCTCTAGGGATATGATGTAATTCCACTTTGTTGAAGAAAGTTAACAATCTTCTAGCATAATCTCTGTAAGGGATCAAACCAGGATGACGAGTCTCCCATTCTCCTTTGATTTGATTAATTACCAATGCCGAATCTCCATAAATATCAAGAATCTTAATCCTTAGATCCACTGCTTCTTCGAGACCCATAATACATGCCTCATATTCAGCCATGTTGTTCGTGCAGTCAAACTTCAATCTCGCCGTGAACGGGATATGAGTACCTCGGGGAGTGACGATGATTGCCCCAATTCCATTTCCATAAGAATTTACAGCTCCGTCAAATATTAAACTCCAATGGGATTCGGGATCAGGTCCTTCTTCAGGTAACAACTCTTCACAATCTTTAGCTTTCAAGTACATAACATCTTCATCTGGGAAATCAAACTTGATGGATTGATAATCGTCAATTGGTTGGTGAGCCAAATGGTCGACTAAAATAATCCCTTTGATTTCTTTCTGAGTGTGATACTCAATGTCATATTCGGATAACAACATCTGCCAACGGGCTATTCTCCCAGATAAGGCGGGCTTCTCAAAGATATACTTGATCGGATCCATTTTGGAGATCAACCAAGTGGTATGGTTAATTATATACTGGCGCAGACGGCGAGAAGCCCAAGCTAAAGCACAACAGGTTTTCTCAAGAAATGAGTATCGAGACTCACAGTCTGTGAATTTCTTACTCAGATAATATACAGCATGTTCCTTTCTTCCAGTCTCATCTTGTTGACCAAGCACACATCCCATGGAATCTTCCAATATAGTCAAGTACATAATCAAAGGTCTTCCTTCCACTGGAGGAATCAATATGGGAGGTTCAAGTAAATATTCTTTGATGCTATCAAAAGCTCTCTGACAATATTCTGTCCACACACATCCTTGGTTCTTTCGGAGAAGCTTGAAAATCGACCCACAGGTAGCAGTCATATGAGATATAAATCTAGAAATATAATTCAGTCTCCCAAGGAATCCTCTTACTTGTTTTTCCGTCTTGGGTGAGGGCATTTCCCGAATAGCTTTGACTTTATCAGGATCGACCTCAATACCTTTCTGATTGACAATGAAACCCAGAAGTCTCCCAGAACGAACACCAAAAGTGCACTTGTTGGGATTCAGACGGAGTTTATACTTCCTCAAACGCTGGAATAACTTCAATAAATGTTCCAAATGATCTTCTTCAGTTTGTGATTTGGCAATCATGTCATCTACATACACTTCTATCTCTTTATGCATCATGTCATGGAACAAAGCAGTCATGGCCCTTTGGTATGTTGCACCAGCATTCCTCAGACCAAACGGCATAACCCGATAACAAAATGTTCCCCACGGTGTAATGAAAGCTGTCTTCTCCATATCTTCTAGTGCCATCTTGATTTGATTTTAACCAGAGAAACCATCCATGAAAGAAAAGACTTTGAACTTTGCGGTACTGTCGACCAATACGTCAATGTGCGATAATGGGAAGTCATCCTTTGGGCTAGCTCTATTCAGATCTCTATAGTCTACACACATTCGAACTTTGCCATCCTTCTTAGAAACAGGCACTATATTGGCTAACCATTGAGGATAGACCGATGTAACAAGGAAACCTGCATTAATTTGTTTTTGAACTTCTTCTTTGATCTTGTCAGCCATATCGGGACGAGTCCTTCTCAACTTCTGCTTAATCGGTGGACATTCAGGTCTCAACGATAAACGATGCTTCACAATATTGTTGTCCAAACCTGGCATATCTTGGTAGGACCAAGCAAACACATCAACATACTCTTTGAGAAGCTCCAACATTTTCTCTTTGACCTCTGGGATAAGCAATGCTCCGACCTTGACTTCCTTTTTATCTTCTTCACCACCCAAATTGATCAACTCTATAGGTTCTTCAAACGGCTGAATAGTCTTTTCGTCGTGTTCAAGCAAACGGGAAATTTCATCAGGAATCTCTTCAATATCCTCTTCTTCGGCTCTGAACACAGGGAATTCAAAGTTGGGAGAGGGCATAGGATCATTGTTTTCAATGGTTAAGTCATGGATTAATCTGCACATATGATTATGATTTATTTTAGAAATCGATTTGTACAAATAAAACAAAAAGTTATTATATTTCCCTATTACTACCAATTTATTTTCATTACTATTTCCCAGAAAAAGTGAAAAATAAAACAGTAGTGGGCAAAATAACATTTTTATTCATGAAGGGAAATACTTGAAACAAAGAGCCCAGACATTTTCTCTTTTGCCTTGGGCAGAGCAAAAGGATTTATTTTCAACATAACCCGACACAAATACTTTTCGCCTTGGGCAGAGCGAAATTTTTTTTTCAAAAATAAAACAAAACATTACTCAGAAATGTGCATCACAACAGGAACATCAACAGCAATCCAGTTCTGGCAAGCCACTCCATGCCTTACAAAATCGGGTAAATCCTCTTCAGAATCGTCTCCTATTATAGCATTAACTTCAGGAGGAGTCGGATGGATAAAACCTGCGCTTCGGAAAACCTCTTGTATCGGACGAGTAACTACTTCCTGCTTGACTCTTGTAGACACGGGATGAAAACCAAGACCTTCTCCAGACTTGTTCTCGGGCAAAGTCAACACCTGGCCCCAACCTTCAGCCGAACCACTTTCAACCACTCGTCGCGCATCCTCAAAAGAAGAAATAGATGTCCCTTGCTTCTTCACTTCATTATTAGCAACAGATAGAGCTTGGAATTGGGTTCCAACATCCTCATCAGCATCAATAAAAGAGAAAGATGACAAATGGCTTACCACCATAGCATGCTCTCTACCAATCATTACCAGCTTTCCATGCCTTACAAACTTCAATCTTTGATGGAGCATGGAGGTGACTGCCCCTGCATCATGGATCCATGGACGACCCAATAGGCAACTGTAGGCGGCACGAATATCCATTACTTGAAAAGTGATCTGAAAAGTATGAGGGCCAATTATTATAGGAAGATCCACTTCACCAATGACAGTCTTCCTAGAACCATCAAACGCTTTAACAATTACTCCACTAGGTCTCATGGGAGCACCTTGATATGAGAGTCGAGATAATATAGTTTTGGGCATTACATTTAACGACGAACCTGTATCTACCAACACACTTGATAAAGTATCATTTCCACAACTTATTGAGATATGCAAAGCCATATTATGGTTCCTTCCCTCCTCCGGAAGCTCTTCATCATTGAAACCAAGATTGTTACACGAAGTAATATTTCCCACAATTCCATCAAATTGATCAACCGTCACATCATGATCCACGAATGCCTGGTCTAAGACCTTCATCAAAGCTTCTCTATGGGCACCAGAATCTCTCAGTAAAGCAAGCAAAGAAATCTTGGAAGGAGTTTGCAATAGTTGGTCCACAATCTTATATTCACTTCTCTTGATAAGCTTCAGAATCTCATCATCATCAGGATGTGGGATAGGTTCATTGGATCGGCCTATCTCAACCCTTGGTTCAACATTTCTCGCTGGAATTTCTGCCGGTATGGGCCTCCTGACTTGAACTTCTGGTCTCTTCAAAGGTACTGCTGCAAAGACACGTCCGCTTCTCGTAACTCTACTCACCTCAGCAATGTTAACAAAAGATGGCCTTGTTGGTATAGGGACTTCTACCCCATTCTCCATCATTGTAGCATTATACTTATACGGTATAGCTTGGTCTGAGTTGTAAGGCACAGGACCAGGTGGGTAAATGATCAAAGGAGCAACAGGTGCAGTCTGACTGTCGTAAACGATCTCTACTGATTCAGGAAAATTGAATTGTGGTATTATAACATTCACTTCATCCTCCGGATCTCTGTCATATGTAATAGTGATAACTCTCTGGTCTAACAACTTTTGAATATCCTCCTTCACAATAGGGCAATCAACCTCTCTTGAAAAAAATTCACAAACATCATAATCATGTTGATGCCTAACAAAGGCAAGTCTTCTTAAGCTCTGATGTAACCTGATCAACGACTCCCTTATGTGTTCAACTTGAAAAACTCGAAACTTTCCCGGACAACCTTCCACCATATTCACTGATGCTGCCCCATGTCGAGGCAAATGATTATCTCTAACATTTGGGTTAACATCCTTGAAAGACAAGATACCATTCTTAATCAACCTCTGCACGTCCGCCTTTAGAGCAAAACAATTTTCAAGGTTGTGCCCCGACGACCCTTGATGATATTCACAAAACTGATCCGCCTTGTACCACGGAGAAGTACTATTTGGTGCAACAGGAGGAGGCTTCGTCGTTATGAGGTTCTTTCTGATAAGAGCAGGGAACAATTCAGTATAAGTCATAGGAATGGCATCGAATTGCGGTTTTCTTGGTGAACGGTTCTGGTTGTTGAATGGATAAGCCTGTTGTCGAGGCTGCTGCTGAAATGACTGTTGTTGAGTTGGTGGGGCTTGATGAGTTGGGGTCATCAATGCTGGGCGGACAGCCGGAGTGACTGCCGCAACGTGTGAGTAACCTCTCCTCGGTCTCCCTGGGAAGATTGCGTTGACATCCTCTTCTTTTATTTTTGGGAAAACACTTCCAAACTTCTTGATACTGCTAGACGGACTTCCTTCTTTAACCAAATGCCCTTCACGAATCCCTTCCTCCAACCGCATGCCCATGCTTACCATTTCGGTGAAGTCACTGGGTGCATTGGCGATCATTCTTTCATAGTAAAAGGAACCTAAAGTCTTCAAGAATATCTTCGTCATCTCTTTCTCCTCAAGAGGAGGATAGATTTGAGCAGCAATTTCACGCCACCTCTGGGCGTATTCCTTAAAAGACTCTCTGTCTCTCTGGGACATCGCCCGGAGCTGATCCCTGTCCGGCGCCATGTCAACGTTGTACTTATACTGATGGACAAAAGCTTCGCTAAGATCGTTGAAGTTGGGGATCCGAATGCTGTCTAAACCCATATACCACTTTAGGGCGGCACCAGTCAATCTGTCTTGAAAATAGTGAATCAACAAGTCATGATCATCAGAATATGTAGACATCTTTCTCACGTACATAGTCAAGTGACTCCGAGGACACGAATCACCCTCATATCTTTCAAAGTCTGGCACTTTGAATTTTGCTGGAATCTTGACATTCGGAACTAAACAAAGGTCATGAGTGTTCTTTCCAAACAAATCATTCCCCTTTAATGCTCTGAGCTCCCTCTGCATTTCTTGGAATTGGTCTTGAAATTCTTCCATTCTATCAAAAAGACCCAAACTTTCAGCAGGCTCGGCAGGATAAGTAGGTTCATTCAAGTATGGCACGGAGTGAACCACAGGAGCGACAGTTGTCATCACCGGTTGCGGGAAAGGTGTTACAGACGGGATTACCGGCGGCATGGCAGTTGTCTCTGGTTGAGGAAGAGACAAAGTAGGTTGAAACAAAGGCTGTACGACAGGCTGATACCCCTCTGGCACAAAGTTGTAAGGCATTCCCCACGGAAAACCTTTTGGCATCTGATGCTGAAGCGGAGAGTTGATTTGAGTCACAGATGTTGGAACGGTGACAATCTCGGAAACCACAGTAGTTGAAGTCTGAATCTCAGCAGCTGTAGTCGATGGCTGATTCTGAGCAACCGTCAAACTTTCCACTAGCGTAGTTAACCTTTCCATACCGACACGAAGGGTAGCGACCTCCTCACGAAGCTCGTGGTTTTCCTGTTCCAGATCTTCCATCTTCCTCTGACGATTGGCTCGAGTATCGTATCGATGAGACAGCTTGACAATCTATCGGAGTGGAAAAAGAAACAAGGATGAGACTCTAGAAAACGTGTGAAGTGGAATGTTGGATGATGCATGATATGTGATGCAAATGATAATTCATTTTAATAGTTTTTCAAGGAACTTCGATAATTTTGCACACATCAATGGTAAAGGAATTTGGAACAACAAAAACTCATTTCATTAATCAAAAGCGGTAAATTACAACTTACAACTTTGGAACAACAAAACAATAAATTACACTTTGGGATAACAACCCAATAATAAAAGCAGTAAACTACAACTTTGGAACATGAAGCCCATAATAAAAGCAGTAAATTACAACTTCGGAACATGCAGTCCTTTTACAGAGTTTTACAAAATGACATCAGTAAAATAAAACTAAAAGCTAAAGATCACTCAGAATCATCAGATGAAGGACCAAATTCCAACTGTAACCGGAGCTTCCTGATCTTCTCTTCATAAAAGTCTTCCATCTCTTTCTTCTCAGCTACCAGTCAATCAATGATTTCCTTTTGTGGATTGGGAACAAGAGCAACGCTTACCGAACCTTCCTTCTTTCTCTTCCTTTCATTAGCATACTTCTTCAGTAAAGCATCCTTTTGACGAAGCTTCTCATCACGATCAATGAACCAGCCGTCTTGAATAAATAGCAAATCCTCCTTTTCCTTTAGTTGTCGAGCCAGGACACGATTCTCATATTCAGACATATTATACTTTTCTTTCCAAGCATCTCTCTCGGACTTCATCCTAGCCAGATTTCCTTGGTATTCTCCCATATTCTCGATAGGGATATTAACAGATGATGATGCAACAGTAGGGAATAAAGGTTTCTCAGGTTTATAGGGCATCTTGAGAGCACAAGCCCTAGCGCGGACCCATTGTAGGTAAGGCTCCAAAAAAATGGCACCCCTATGTCCTAACATGTCTCTCCCTTTCCTATGGATGTGGCGCCAAGCTCCTTCGATCTCCCTCTTAGCTGCCTGGTGATCTTGTCCTTCCTGTAGAAAGAAACCACTCACATGGATATTGTTTGGCTTGTCCCTCATCGGGTATCCAAACTGACGGCGCGCGAGAACAGGGTTATAGTTAATTCCACCTTTCGTACCAAGAAGAGGCATGTTAGGAAAAGCACCACAGCTATCGATGATCTTCACGTCATAGTAAACTCGATTATACCAATCAATGTCGAAATGAGTGAGAGCCATAATTTTTGGCGTCCATCGCGGCTCCTTCTCGAGATCCCAGAAAACATCAGACCTAGGTAGATGAGAAACATACCACTGATACAACAACGGTGCACAACAAATAATCATTCCTCCTTGATAAGAGTTTCGAAGATGGATGGAATAGTAGGTATCTCCTAGCAGCGTAGGGACCGGATTTCCAATCAAGAAAATTCTGATGGCGTTGATATCCACAAACTTATCAACGTTAGGGAACAAGAATAGACCATAAGCGAGTAAAGCAAAGACGTCTTCGAAGGCAATAGTATCTTTTATCTCAGCGAAATGACGAGCTTTCCTCAACAAAAACTGCGCAGACAAGCCTCGGATTCCCCCTTTTGTAGTCTTGTTCTCCTCTATCTCTGATTTCTTCAAGTGGGTGATGGTCGCTATCTCGTGAGATTTGGGTTCCTCTTCTAAGCCAGAAAAAGGAACACAGTCGGTGATCGGCAAACCAAGTATGTAGGAGTACTCTTCTAAGGTGGGCATTAACTGGTAATCCGGAAAGGTAAAACATCGATACAAAGGATCATAGAATTGGACTAACGTATTAAGGATGCCTTCTTTCATCTTGCGCTTCATGAGAGGTATAATGGACCCATACTTTTTCTGAAAATCCGTCGGGTTCTTGATCTTAGGAATTAAACTCTTCAGTTCTTCAATCTCGGGCTCCTTAAAACTAAAACTTCGAGTGTTTCTCCTTCCAAATTCCATAATAATAGTACCTGAGATGTCTTCAAAAATCAATCCTAAGTTCCTTGAAAAACAAGTTTTTTACAAAAATGTTGATGAATGCATGAATGAATGATAATGCAACAGTTACACACAAGTTCACAAACATGGGGTTCAAAGGTTCTACGTTTCAGCATGGAGTCGAGGGTAAAGCCCACCCCAAGGTATGTACTATGGTTCAATCACACCTATAAGACAAGGTTCTAAAAGTTCCCAGAGTCTACGTTCCTCCTTCGGATATTACCAACGTCTTGATTACTCAATAATTAGCAATATTCTCAAAAGAAACTCATCCGAGCGTAGCATCGCGTAACAACTACTTCCGGATTACTCCGTTATAGTCTCCGCGCTACACCTAAAAAGGCCAAGATGGGTTAGGGTTCTACGGTCCTCAATTTCTCTGGCTCCCAGGTCGAAAATAATAATGTCTTCCCGATTACTCGGTAAACAAATATTAAGTTCAAAAGGGCCTTCCATTGAGTGGGGGATCTCATGCCTCCTTCTTCGGGATTACTCCCTCAAAGTTAACATGACTGTACCGCCCGTCCTATCCTTAAGTGTAACTTAATCCGGGTATAGGATACGTCCTTTGCAAGAAACCCAAACAACCCCAATTTAAACACATAATCAAACAAAACAAATAATAATAAAACAGATAAAACAAACTAGGCTTAACCCACTTAGGGATGGACCAGCAAGAGGTCAATCTGTCCCCAACAGAGTCGCCAATTCTGTAGCGATAAAAAATGTAGCGGGGTAAATCGAAGATCGAATTATTGATTAATTCGTCTCACAAAAGCAAGAGTCGCCACCGCGCTTTATTATTTCCAAGGGAAAAGGGAAAAGAGCGAAATAAAACCCTAAAGTATGCAATGTAAAATAATACTTCCTAAAAGTAATAAAAATACAAGGCGTTTTTGAAAAGAGGTCTATGGTTCGGGGGTTGGTTATACAATGGGAAGGTATTAGCACCCAATGCATCTATAGTATCCTATAGGAACCTTTTGAAATATCTGTTTATTAAAATGTTTGTTTGATTAAAAATAAATTGTTTTGGCCGAAAAGGGGTACGAATGGGTTTTTGAAGGTACGACGACCTAATGTCAAAGTTTTGGCTTAAAAGGTATAAATTTTGAAAAGATTGAATATTTGGGGAAAAATTGTCTTAAGTTTTAATGAAATGAAGATATTCGCATGACTGGATTTGAGGACATGAAGTCAACAAATTTAATCGTTTTTCTCTTGGATTTAGACGTAAACAGAATAACCAAATAACGATGAAATAATCAAATAGAAAAGTAGATAGATAATGACTAAATAGCTAAGTGATCGATAACCACAACAATGATTAAATACCAAACTAAAGGATGTGAACATGCATTTTATATTTTTATTTTTAATATGGACAAAGCAAGAGAATTAATTAAAGAAAATAAAAATGTTTTTTATATATTTCTATTTTTATATGTTTTTTAATATTAATATAAAGTATTATTTTAAGAATTATTAAATAATTCTAAACTAAATTAAAACTTTAAAAGCTATTAACTTAAATCTAAAGAAAACTAAAATTACTAAATTAATCCAAAACTTAAACTAATAAAATTGGGTAAAGCATTAAAATTTGTCTAATTAAATTACACCTCTTATTTGATTAACTTTACTAATTAACTAAATTAATAAAATTCTAAAAAAAGGGCTAAAGAAATCAAAATAGAAAGAGATGCATCAAGAATCAAAGGGTAAATAATAAACCAATGTGTGGGCTAAAGAGTTTTAAGGGCCCAAAAAAGAAATAGGATGGGGAGGTGTCTTAAGAAATTCGTTGGGCTTTTAGGCAGGGAAAAGGGTTAAGCCCACACATCTCATAACTTGTTAGGGTCATCAGGTTTTTGTTTACTTGAGTTAGGGTTAGCAGAGGGTACAACGCCGTTCATTCGTTCACGCGTTCTTCTTCGTTCGTCTTCTTTGTTGCTCTCATGCCCGCTTCTGACCTTCCCTTGCCCGAGCCACCAACGCCTCTTCTTCCCCATGTGTCGCTCAGTGATACGGTGTAGAGGTGATGATCTCGCTCTTTTAGTGCATTAGGTTTTTATGATTTTTTGCATGTTTATGATTTTGTATCCATTTTGATTCTGACTTTATTTTTTACATGGGGTTTCTGTTGAGATGGTGGAAAGGAAGAAGAAAAGCATAGCTACCTTTATGAAGGAGGAGGGAGAGGCGTTCCGGAGGCTTGCTGGCGGAGGAGTGAAGCGCGGTGGCTTGGAGTCCTGGTATTTCGTTTCTTACTTCTTTGATTTGTGGTTTGATGATGATGTTGAAAACCTCTATGTGATATTTTTCTTCTTCTTCTGTTGACCCTGCCTTTGCCTATGCACGCTACTTTTCTTCTTTATCTCCTCTTCTCCTATTGCCTCGTTGTATGCTTGACTGTTGCCTTCGAATACTTGCCCCTTCTGTGCTTGGTTAAGACACTTCTTTTCTTCTTCTTCTTTGCTGTGCTTCTGTTGCTTTTTTTTATTGGCCTATGATGGAATATTTCTGAGGCTTGATGGGTTTGGACATTGGTTTTTAAAGTTTGTATTGTTCTGGTTTTTAGCTTTGGGCGTATTATGGTTCATGGCTATGGCTTTAGAACTGGGCAGGTTTCTTGTTGTTTTATTGCAGGTTCTATGGTTTAAGGCTTGAACACGGGTTGGAGCCTCTTGACAGGTTTACTGTTTTTTAGGCTTCAGTTTTGGCATGGAATGGTGAGGTTTGAAACAGGTACAGGTTTCGGGTCTGAGGACTGGTTTTAGGTTTTGACAAGGTTTCACAGGTTTTATGGTTAGGCTGGACAGTCTAGTGTTTTTCTGGTTTTTTAAGCCATGGTTATTGGTTTTGAGATAGCAGGTTCTTGAGGTTTGTTTTTGGTACTTTGAGAATTGGCTTAGTATTTGTTTTTTGACAGTTTTGTGTTAGGCTTCCAACAGGTTATCAACTCTCTTCCTTTTTGAAGGGTTTGTTGTTGTTATAATAGTTGGTTGGCCTTGAGGATTATGTTACAGGTTATGTATATTTTTAACTATTTTGTCTTTTGATACCTCTGCACACTACTGTTCCATTCAGTTTGCCTATATCCTTTTCTATACTTCCTTTTTTACTGTATTATTGCAGTTTTGTTTTATATCCCTTTTCTGCCTAAGGCCAAAACCTGTAAAACCCACACTCTTTTCTCTCTTCTCTCTCCTTAGTACAGTTGAAACATTAAAATGATGTATGTACTTTAAGTTCTGAAAAAGCAAAGCTGGAAAATGATGAAAAATAGGAATATTTTGCTTGCATATTTGGTTTTAAACTGCACATGTTTCTCTTTGTCATCTACATTGTACAGTAGAGGAGCCTTGTGTTTTTGGCCTCTTCCCATACCTTGGGTAGTTTACGTTGGACTTGGCCTTGAACATGTAACTTGACTTGGTTATTTGCAAATGCTGTTGAACTATGCTTTTTTTTTCCAATTGAAATGTGCAATTGGTTTTTTGAAATATGCAGTTTATTTTGAAATATGCAGTTTTGACAAAAAATGAATTTGTGCATATTTTTAACTTGTGCATTCATATTTGTCAATAAATAAACATCCCTTTTTGTGAACCGGGAGAAATCCCGTGATTTGCAAAGAGGGTAAAAAACTGATTCCAGCCGTTTGCTTTTAATGATGAACGCTAAATTAATCGTCTGCTTTTAATTATATCTATTTATGACTTTTTTCTTTTAATTCTTTGCAGGTAAAAATCAAATGGGCATCAAAGAAGTATTGGATAGAAGATGAAGATTTAGAATCTTAGAAAAATTAAAATAGTTTTTATTTCACTTTAAACATTTTATATAATTGTCATTGTAAATACTTTGTAAATAATACAGTATTTAAACAACAATTGTAATAATTAGAATAAAGATGAATAAAATTCTATTATTTTACCAGTTAATTCTTTTCTCCTTTCCAATTATTTATTTTATCATTTATAATTCTTTAAATTATATAATAACTGAAAATAAATTCCAATTATTTAAATTCAGAATAATAAATAATTAAATAAACATCATTGATCAATTAACTTCTCTTCAATTATTTACTTCATTATTTATAATTCTTCTAAATTATAATAACTGAAAATAAAATTTCAACTATTTAAACTTAGAATAATAAATAATTAAATAAACATTGTTTGATCAATTAATAAATTCTTTTCAAATATTTACTTTATTATTTATAATTCTTTAAATTATATAATAACTGAAAATAAATTCCAATTATTTAAATTCAGAATAATAAATAATTAAATAAACATCATTGATCAATTAACAAACTTCTTTTCAAATATTTACTTTATTATTTATAATTCTTTAATTTATATAATAACTGAAAATAAATTCCAATTATTTAAATTCAGAATAATAAATAATTAAATAAACATTGTTTTAGCATTGATCAATTAATAAATTTAGCGTTTCAAAAATAAACAACTCTTGACTTGAAAAAATTATGAATTTAAAATCTGCTTTGAAAATTGATAAAGTTAGGTCAAAACACTTGCAATGTAATGATGTAGATGGGAGATGGTATCTTAGGTCAAAATTTGGGGTACAACAGCCCTGACTAGGTACAGGTATCGAATCCACAATCAATCGCTCACAGATATGCCCTGGCTAGATACAGGTATCGAATATGCAATCAAACACTCACAGATATGCCCTGGCTAGATACATGTATCGAATCTGGAATTGGTCGTCTACAGATATGCTCTGGCTAGATACAGGTATAGAATCTCTAAACTCTTCATGCAGATATACCCTGGCTGGATACAGGTATCGAATCTACAATCAATTATTCACAGATATGCCCTGGCTAGATACAGGAGTCGAATCTGGAATTGGTCGTCTACAGATATGCCCTGGCTGGATACAGGTATCGAATCTCTAAACTCTTCATGCAGATATGCCCTGGCTGGATACAGGTATCGAATCTACAATCAATTATTCACAAATATGCCCTGGCTAAATACAGGTATCAAATCTGGAATTAATCGTCTACAGATATGCCCTGGCTGGATACAGGTGTCGAATCTGGAATTAGTCATCCACAGATATGCCCTGGCTGAATACATGTATCAAATCTGGAACTAGTCGTCTACAGATATGCCATGGCTGGATAAAGGTATCGAATCTCTAAACTCTTCATGCAGATATGCCCTGGCTAGATACAGGTATCGAATCCACAATCAATCACTCACAGATATGCCCTGGCTGGATACAGGTATCGAATCTGGAATTGGTCGTCTACAGATATGCCCTGGCTGGATACAGGTATCAAATCTCTAAACTCTTCATGCAGATATGCCCTGGCTAGATACAGGTATCGAATCCACAATCAATCACTCACAGATATACCCTGGCTAGATACAGGTATCGAATCTGGAATTAATCGTCTACAGATATGCCCTGGCTGGATACAGGTGTCGAATATGGAATTAGTCGTCTACAGATATGCCCTGGCTGGATACAGGTATCGAATCTCTAAACTCCTCATGCAGATATGCCCTGGCTAGATACATGTATCGAATCTACAATCAATCGCTCACAAATATGCCCTGGCTAGATACAGGTATCGAATCTGGAACTGCGATAGTTGATAGTAATCATCTTTAGATTGACCTTTTTCCTGAAAAGGCAAAACATCAGTTGTATGTAATGTCATGATGTATGAAATGCATGATGTCATGAGATCCTGTCGTATGCACTTTATCATGTATGTAAGCAGGATGTATGAAATGTGAAATGTCTATGAATATATTTTTGTCTAGGAAAATAAATCTTTGACGAATGCCGGGAGCTTGTTGAATCCTGGGCTGATACTTAAGAGTAGAGTTCTTCGTTTCCGCTGGGGATGATGGTTGCAAGGATACACCGGTAGGAGAAGATGACTCCGTTGGGGAATAAACTTGTCGAAGAGATTACTCTGCGGGGAATTACTCTGTGGGAAGAGATACTTCGCTGAGGTTTTGATGATAACTCCGCTGGGGATTCCGTTGATGAGCTTTGTTGGGGAATTTGATGAATTCCACTGGGAGATAGGAAGAACTTTGCCGAGGATGATCTTTCTGTGGTAATTAGCTGAGGATAACCCAGTTATAAGATCTGGTGGGGGATAACCTTTGAATATGGTCGGGGAGAGACGTATGTACTCTGCAGATGATAAGCTTCCAGAATCTACTGGGGATAAGCTTCCAAAATCTACTGGGGGTATTGATTCTACTCTCCTGGGGAAACTTTTGGACTGCACTGGGGAAGTGGCGCCATTGGGGTGTCTGTATTCCGCTGGGGAACAATCTTATACTTCTGTCGAGGAATATTAAGACTGCCAGGGATGCTTGCTTAGGAACATCTGTATACTCCGCTGGGGAATATTGAGATCTTCTGGGGATATCCAACTTCCTTAAGGATGACGATAGGCTAACTCTGCTTGGGGAGAGTATTGCTGACTTGCTGGAGATATTGTGCCTAGTTAGGGCTGACGGGAGACCAACTATGCTTGGGTGGAGTATTGCTGAATCTTGTCTTACTCTGCATGGAGTGAAGGTATCTTGGTCATATTATTCAGTCGAACCTACCTTAGTACCTTGGCGGACATAGCAACTAGATTGCTTAGATAACTCATTATTGCCCCTGTTTCTAATGTCACCTGTAAATAGTCCTTTGTTTCGCATGCAAATATTTATGAGTTAGCAATTAATATCAAATGCATATATCAAAAATGAACATTGGACGTTCTTTGCAAGACAAAACAGATAAAGGAAAAACAATTGGCAATTTGGCTAGAAAAGTGAGCTTGTATTAATTTTGAAGTTTGCCTGTAAATAGGCGTTTTTATACAAGAGGATGACGTCCTAGTAAGAGAATGCCGCCGAACAGAATAGAGTTTATACAATTTTTGAAAAGGAAAACAAAACAGCTATGTGAAAGATCCCACTGGGTTCCAACTCTGCTATCGCCTTTATGTCTTCAAGCGTCTCATCACTTTGCTGCTTAGTTGGAGATGAAGCTGATTGCTTGATGCCGTCTGAACCTGATAGTTGATACCGAATTCTGGATGCAAGGTGATCCAATGAGACATAGTATTACGCTTATCCCTAACTTTTGCCTGGACTGCCCTTTTGGGTTTTCAGTCCACCGGGATACCCATTTTTGCCCAAGCCGCCCTTTCAGGTTTTCGACTTGCCGGGTGTACATATTTTTTCATTTCATCCCTTATTTTTGCCCGAACCCTTTTGGTTCACCGGGGCCCTTATTTTTGCCTAGGTGTGTCAACCTAGCGGGTCTTTAATCATGCGTAGTATTTTTTTACTATGTCTGCATTGGCGGGGTGAGGAAGGTCGTCACCATCCATGATGGTCAGAATCATAGCTCCTCCTGAGAAGATATTCTTAACCACGAATGGCCCTTCGTACGTGGGGGTCCATTTTCCCCTGGGATCACTTTGAGGACGAATGATGCGCTTGATTACCAGGTCTCTGACTTGATACTCTTGTCGTCTGACTTTCTTGTTAAATGCCCTGATCATCCGTTTTTGGTATGTTTGACCATGACAGATAGCAGTGAGTCTCTTTTCGTCAATCAGGTTTAATTGATCAAGCCGAGTCTGGATCCAGTCATCTTCGCTCAAACCTGCATCTTTCATTATCCGGAGAGAGGGTATCTGGACTTCAATAGGTAAGACTGCCTCCATGCCATAGACCAAGGAAAAGGGTGTTGCCCCTGTTGACGTCCGTGCTGAGGTACGGTATCCATGGAGAGCAAACGGAAACATCTCGTGCCAATCTTTGTAGGTCACTGTCATCTTCTGCACAATCTTCTTAATATTCTTATTTGCCGCTTCGATAGCCCCATTCATCTTCGGCCGGTAGGGAGAAGAGTTATGGGGCTGTATCTTGAATTTCTCGCAGAGCTCAGTGATCATCTTGTTGTTGAGATTAGTACCATTATCCGTAATGATCCTCTCTGGTACACTGTATCGACAGATCAGGTTATGCCGAATGAACCGTGCCACGACGTTCTTGGTTACAGTAGCATAGGAAGCTGCCTCCACCCACTTCGTGAAGTAATCAATCGCTACTAGGATGAAGCGATGCCCGTTAGATTCCGTAGGTCTGATTTCGCCGATCATATCAATGCCCCACATTGCAAAAGGCCAAGGTGCAGTCAAGACGTTCAGAGGAACTGGAGGAATGTGCACCTTATCTGCATAAATCTGGCATTTGTGACACGTCCGAGAATGTTGATAACAGTCTGCTTCCATTGTGGACCAGAAATATCCTGCCCGAAGGATTTTCTTTGCCATGGTATGTCCACTGGTATGTGTTCTGAAGGTACCCTCATGCAGCTCTGCCATGATCTTTTCTGCTTCAGTCTTATCCATACAACGCAGTAAGGTTGAGTCATGGTTTCGCTTGTATAGAATGCCATTGATGAGGAAGAACTTTGCAGCGAACCTTCTCAGGAACTTCTTGTCGTTGACAGATGCACCCTCGGGGTACTCTTGAGCTTCCAGGTACCTCTTCACTTCATGATACCAAGGTTTTTCAGTTACCTCTTCAGCCTCAAGATCGCAGCAATGTGCAGGTTCGTCCAATTTCCAAATGATGATCCGGGGAGCCTCGTTATCCCATTTGACTTTGAACATAGAAGACATCGTAGCCAGCGCGTCCGCCAACTGATTCTCCTCTCTTGGGAAGTGTTCAAAAGTTATCTCTTCGAAATTGGGGATCAACGTCAATACATAATCCTTGTAAGGAATAAGATTTGGGTGTTTCGTATCCCACTCGCCTTTGATCTGATTGATCACGAGAGAGGAATCTCCGAAGACACTCAGAAACTTGATCCTTAAGTCAATTGCATCTTGAAGACCCATGATGCACGCTTCATACTCCGCCATGTTGTTGGTGCAGTTGAAACATAGCCGGGCAGTGAGTGGAGTATGAGTGCCTTTAGGGGATATGATCACGGCGCCAATACCGTTACCCAAAGCGTTTGAGGCTCCATCAAAGTGCATAGACCATCGGGATCCTTCCTCGGGTCCTTCATCCGGTCCAGGTACTTCACAATCAGTCACTACCATGATATTCTCGTCTGGAAATTCAAAGTTCATGGACTGGTAATCATCCACTGCCTGATGTGCCAAATGGTCTGCCAGCACACTTCCCTTGATTGCTTTTTGAGTCGTGTACTGGATGTCATATTCCGTCAAGATCATCTGCCATCTCGCTATTCTTCCGGACAAGGCGGGATTTTCGAAGATGTACTTTATTGGATCCATTTTGGAAATCAACAGAGTAGTGTAAGTCAACATGTACTGTCTCATTCGGCGAGCAGCCCATACCAAAGCGCAACAAGTTTTCTCGAGCAGTGAGTATCGGGTCTCACAGTCGGTAAACTTTTTGCTAAGGTAATAAATAGCGTGCTCTTTTCGGCCAGACTCGTCATGCTTCCCCAGCACACATCCCATTGAGTTGTCAAGTACTGTCAAGTATAGGATTAGAGGTCTCCCTTCAACCGGTGGCATAAGAATGGGTGGTTCTTGGAGATACTCTTTGATTCTTTCGAAAGCGGCCTGGCATTCATCGTTCCAACGTACTACTTGATCTTTCTTCAGTAGCTTGAAGATTGGTTCACAGGTAGCAGTTAGATGTGAGATGAATCGGGCAATGTAGTTCAGCCGTCCTAGAAAGCCTCTGACTTCTTTCTCTGTCTTGGGAACTGGCATCTCTTGTATGGCTTTCACTTTGGCAGGGTCCACTTGAATACCTTTGTCACTCACGACGAAGCCTAGCAGTTTTCCAGATCTTACCCCGAAGGTGCACTTGTTTGGGTTCAACCTCAGCTTGTACAACTTCAACCGGTCAAACATCTTCTGTAGATGGTCAAGGTGTTCCTCCTCAGTTTGGGACCTTATGATCATATCATCGACGTATACTTCAATCTCATGATGGATCATGTCATGAAACAAAGCAACCATGGCACGTTGGTAAGTTGCCCCAGCATTCTTCAACCCAAAAGGCATGACCTTGTAGCAAAAGGTGCCCCACTGAGTAACAAAAGTGGTCTTCTCCATGTCTTCAGGAGCCATCTTGATTTTATTATAACCGGAGAACCCATCCATGAAGGAGAATACCTTATGCTGAGCAGTATTGTCAACCAGAACGTCGATGTGAGGCAGAGGGAAGTCATCTTTAGGGATGGCCCTGTTCAAATCCCTGTAATCAACACACATTCGGACCTTACCATCCTTCTTCGGCACTGGAACCACGTTGGCAACCCACTGAGGGTAAGAAGTCACTGCTAGAAACCCGACATCAAATTGTTTCATAACCTCAGCCTTGATTTTCTCGGACATCTCTGGACGCATACGGCGGACCTTCTGTTTTACCGGAGGGCATTCTTCCTTGGTAGGCAGGTGATGAACCACAATGTCGGTATCCAACCCAGGCATGTCTTCATAAGACCAGGCAAAGATTTCCACATAATCATGAAACATCTGAATCAACCGTTGTTTCACACTGAGCTCTAGGTTGGCACCAATCTTGACTTCCTTTCTGTCTGTCTCAGTACCCAGATTTACCGTTTCCACTGGCTCTTCATGTGGCTGAATAGCCCTCCCTTCCTGGAGTAGCAGTCTTGCAAGCTCACCAGGCACGTCGCAATCATCTTCACCTTCGTCTTCGGCTAAGTTGATCGGATTTTCGAAGTCATAACTGGTAGTAGCAGAGTCGTTACCAGTGAGATCCAGAGTGGATTGGAACCTGTATAGGTGAGTGTGTGTAAATATAGTTGTTTTGCAATATATAATAAAAAAGACAAGGAGCGTGAGATTTGAAATGCAAAAAAACGTCCAATGCTTTTATTAATGATATATGAAAGTGACACACAAAAGCCCTCACAAATGAAGCCACGGTGCCCCGGGTAAGACACCGGGCCATAAAGTTTCAAATTATTGTTCGTTACAACTTTAAAACAAAGGAGTTCATTACTGAGTGACAAAAGTAATAGGTATGAAGTCTTTCGCAGTCCAGTTGTTTGGTCCACCGTCGGTCATTGGGTAGATCCAGCTGTTGAATTCAGATTCCTCCATGTCATCTTCAATAGCATTTACTCCCGGGTTGGTGATGAACACAGGAGGTCTTCCAATCCTTGCCTTACGAACAACCTTCTGAGCTTCTGCAGTGAAAGCTAAACCAAATTTGTAAGTCTTCGGAGTGAAATCAGGAAGTCGGCCCCAGTTTGCGCACTCACCCTTCTCAATCACAGCCCGGGCATCCTTTAAGGAAGCCATCTTCAAAGGAGAACCCTCTTCAGTCACAGTCTCTGCTGCTGCCAATGTCTGAGGCACCTCTTCAAAGTGTTGAAAGGGGGTCTCAATGAACTCCCCATCCATCTCTACGTACCGGAACAAGTTGAGGTGGCTGACCATATATTCTTCTTCCCCTTGAACTGTTACGATCTTCCCTCTGACCGGGTACTTAAGCTTCTGATGTAATGTGGAGGTCACAACTCCAGCCTTGTGGATCCATGGACGACCCAGCAAACAAGAATAGGATGGTCGGATGTCCATCACATAGAAAGTAGAATTAAAAACTTGAGAACCAACCCTGATTGGAATGTCAACTTCACCATGTACCATCCTTTTGGACCCGTCAAAGGCCCGGACAACAATGTTACTAGGCTTGAGCTCTAAACCCTCACAATCCAACCTGTCTAGGGCCTTCTTGGGTAATACGTTCAACGAAGAACCGGTGTCTACCAACACATGGGCAAGAGTAGTGCCCCTGCATTCAATGGAGACATGCAGGGCATCATTGTGGTTCTTCCCCTTAGCCGTCAGATCGGCGTCGGAGAAACCAACCCATTATCAGCAGTCAAGTTGGCCACACAATCGGTAAATTGATCAGCAGGCGTTTCTTGTGGCACATGGGCCGTCTTCAGGAAGGAAACCAGGGCCTTGGCATAGGCCTCTGAACACAACAACAGTGATAGCATATAAATTTTAGAGGGGGTGTGCCCCAGCTGCTCAACTACATTGAAATCACTCTTCTTGATAATTTTAAGAATCTCTTCCATCTCCTGCCTGGAAGCTTCAACATTGGTTGTCTTGGGTGCCTCCGTCTGGGCAGGCACATCAGTAGCAATCCCTTTGCCCCGAGCGTCAGATGACTCGGCAGCAGGGGTAGAAATAGGAACTTGGCCAGGCAGGGAAACAGGCACACTTGCAGGTGTGATGACAAGAGGTCTCTGAATAGCTGGTGGCGCAATATCAGGCGAGAAGAGCCTACCACTACGAGTGACTTTAGCAAGCCCGGTAATATTGCTGACGCCGGTACTAGTATCAAACTCTTGCTTTACTCCAAGAACATAAACATCTGCCCCATAGTGCCACGGGACAGCTTTGTCAAATTTATAGGGGATGGGCCCCGGAACAGTGATGATGATAGGAGCAATCTTCTGAGTAGACATGATTTTGACAGGCTTCTTTGAAGGAGCCTTAGGAGGGTTGTTGAAAATAGTGACAATAGAAACTTCTTCGGTACGGGTAGCAGGAACATCAATCTTTTCGAACAAGATCTCTTTATTATCCATCAAACTTTGGATACCTGACTTCAACAAAGGACAACCAGCAGGTGAAACAGAACATAGAAGGCAACCTTTACTACATTCCGGAAATAAACCGGCTAGAAACAGGTTCCTTTTGACAGTTAACAACGGAGTAACAATCTCATCCACAGAGGCTACATACGGGTCTTCTTCCACATCATTCACTCCATGCTGGGGCATGGGAGCAGTCACAACATTGGGCCTTTCGGGCGCCTCGAACTGTATTTCTTTAGCATCAATAAGGTCCTGAACCTTATTCCTCAGAGCCCAACAATCATCTGTAGTATGCCCCGGGCTGTCAGAGTGATAAGCACAGCGGGCGTTGGGATTGTACTTCGGAGAGGTGGTGTTCACAACCTTTGGAGCTTCCTTCATAATTACCAGATTGGTTGACAGTAGTTGCGGCAATATCTGAGACAGGGTCATGTTGAGCCGAGTGTACTGCCTTTTGGGTCTCTCACCCCTTGGTTGGTTATACTGCTGAGGAGCAGCGGCAAGCTTTGAAATTACCACCGCGTTGACAGCTTGGCGGCATTCTGGTTTGTTCTGTCTCCTTGGACCATAAACAGCACTAGCTTCCTTCTTGAAGGGTTTCTTTTCAGTACTCGAGGAGGCACCCTTTTTTATCTTCCCCGACTTGATACCAGCTTCTATCCTTTCTCCAGTTAAGATCAGGTCTGTAAACCCTGCAGAAGAATTACCAATCAGATGGTTGAAGAATGGACCAGACAGGGTCCCCAAGAACATGTCCACGAGTTCACGGTCAGTCAACGGTGGCTGCACCCTGCCATCAAGGTCTCTCCACTTTTGCGCGTACTCCTTAAAACCTTCACCTGTCCCAAGTGACATACCCTGGAGTTGGGTACGCGTGGGAGCGAGGTCGGAATTATACTGATACTGCTTATAAAATGCAGTAGCCAAGTCCTCCCAGTTTCGAGTACTGGCTCCATCCAGCTGATAGAACCATTCGAGTTGAGCCCCTGAAAGGCTATCCTGGAAGAAATGGATCCATAGGTTCTTGTATGCAGTGTAAGGTTGGATCTTCCTTACATATGATCTGAGATGCAGCTTGGGACAGGAAGCCCCGTCGTACTTCGCAAAGGCAGGTGCCTTGAACTTGTATGGGATCACCACCCCAGAGGACAACCCTAGATCTCCAAAATCCAACCCGGGCACGTGTTGAATCTCCATAGCGCTTAGACGGTCCTCCAATTGTTTGTACCTATCCTCAACATGAGGGTACTGTTCATCATTGTAATCTGTCTCGTTGTCGGAGACCACGGGACTAGGAACCCTTCTTTCTTGGGGACTGTTCTTCTCCCCAGAGGAGGTAGTCAGCTCAACCTCATTCTGCAATGCATTCCCAAACCTTCGTCCATTGTTAAACAGCACAATCCTCTTCTTTTTCTTCTTCTTCTTTTCCTTCAAGAGCAGAGTCTTCAACTCCTATTGACCCTGGGCTAAGCTCATGACCAGCTCTTGAAACTGGGCGTTCTGGGCCTGGAGGGCCTTGATAGCTTGTTCAGTAGTAGGTTCAGGATTCATGATGATTGCTGAAATAAACAGCGAAGAAGATTAAGCAACCTGTAGAAAAAGAGTACCTGTTATGCACATGATGCATGATATGCTATTTATGCAATGCATTCAAAGGTTCGAGAATTCAAATTCGTTGTAGACAAAAAGGAACACACGTTATATTAAGAAATAATCTGTTCAGTACATCAATGCCTCATGGGAGAAATATTACAAAATACTTAATCCCAAAAGACACTGCACATCCTCTTTGGAGCGATGTAGGTGTTGAGGGTCTTTTCCTCGTGAAGTAGGCGGGTGAGCTCCAAGACCTTCTTCTCACTGGCATGTAAACTGGTTTCAAGAGAATTCCGCTCTTCCTTAAGTTGGATCCAGCTCTTTTGCATTTCTTCCCAAGATGTCGGCATGTCAGGATGTTGAATGGTGTATGGCACCTCTCCTTCCAAGACTGGCTCTTTGATCATGGGGAGAACATGAGGATATGGCATCACCAGCTTCTGAGAGCGGGCTCGTACCCACTTGAGATAAGGCTCAAGGGGGATGGAGTTCTTGTGCCCCAGTGTCTTGCTATCCACCTTGTTGGGAATCCTCCAAGCTCTGATGAATCTCTGGCGAAGTCCTTGTGCATCGTTGTCGAAGTCAAAAACTATGTCAGGAATCAACATATCATGAGGGCCATCCTTCCGAGCATATCCAAACTGTCTCAAAGCCAGACATGGGTTGTAAGTAATGCCCCCTCTGATTCCAAGTAAAGGAACATTAGGAAACTCTCCGCAACGATCAATGATAGTGACATCTTCTCTGGACCGAGAACACCAATGTATATCAGCATGTGTAAGAGTCATTAATCGTTGCGACCATCTCAAACCCCGCTCGTTCTTCAAAACTGATTGTGGAAGGTGCGAAATAAACCACCTTGCCAGGAGAGGAGTGCGACACATGAGAACACCTCTTTTTCTCATGGTTCGAGTGTAACATGAGTGGAGGATGTCCCCAAGCAACGTAGGTATGGGATTCCTGGACATGAAAATCTTGACGGCATTGATATCTATAAGTTGATCTGGATTCGGGAACAATACCAACCCATAGACAAGGAGTGCCACAACTTCTTCAAAGGCTTGTAGGTCAAGGGAATTCCAACATTCTAGTGCTTTCTCAAACAGGAACTTTGCCAAGAATCCTTTGATACCACTTCTGGTTTCCCAATGCCCCTTGATGTCAGATGGTTGTAGGTGTAATGCTTTAGCAACCTCTTCAAGTTTTGGTTCCCTTTCCGTACCGTTGTAGGGTAGTTAACTGAGAATGGGAACCCTCAGAAGCTGAGAAAACTCTCCAAAGTAGGCACCAATTGATAATCCGGGAAAGTAAAACAGTGGTGCGAAGGGTCAAAGAACTGGAACAACACTTTCACCATATCCTCTTCAATGTTGGTATTGACCAAGCTGATGAGTCTACCATGCCTTTCACTGAAGGA
The DNA here is from genome assembly GCA_948472305.1 of Vicia faba. Classification (NCBI taxonomy): domain Eukaryota; kingdom Viridiplantae; phylum Streptophyta; class Magnoliopsida; order Fabales; family Fabaceae; genus Vicia; species Vicia faba. The sequence goes on along the minus strand of OX451738.1, from coordinate 1,470,545,548 downwards.
AGAGTTCTCAGGAATCCTGGATGTAAGCTCCTTAAGCTGAGGAGGGACCCTCACAAGGTTGATCTGAATTTTTTTCCTGCGGATAGATTCCATGTCCTACAAAACAAGAACAAAGATGAAGATTCGAACCCTTGAAGTGGTCAGTGAATGCATATGATGATGTATGATGTTATGATGTTATGATAAAAACACACCACAAGTATTCACAAAAAGCAAACATGATAAGGCACACAAGTCACACCAGACAGCCCTTAGAGTTTGGGCCAGCATGGGGTCTAGGTACTACCCTCCTGAAGTTGGTGGGCTCAAAACCTGTCCTATCAAAAGTAACCGGGTTCTAAGGATCTCAATATCATTGGGTTATTTTCTGTGTTCATTGTTTTGATTTAGCCACTGAACTGGCGATCAAAATATTCCAAGAAAACAACCCTCAATGAGTGTAGTATCGAGTATCTACCAACTTCGGACTGCATCAAAGTCGGTCATCTCACTACCCTAAAGAGGCCAGGATGGTCAAGTAAGGTTCCTAAGGTCAGTTGATGCTTCACGACACCACGCGGCGGCCCCGTACTCTCCTTGACTTGACTCAAGGGTTACCGGTACTCACCAAAGTAAGGTATACCCCGCACAGTTCCCTCATAGTTTGTTGCTACTTCTACAAGGGTATCCCCCAGATACGGGTTAGGATCTATGAAACTCCAAGACAAGCCCACAATATTAAAGAAAACAAAACAAGCAATTGAAAACAAGAGTGGTCTAATCCTAAGGTACACCTCACTTATAGAACTCCCCAGCAGAGTCGCCAGTTCTATGATCGGTGGAAATAGAACTGACTGTTTTAAAGCTGGTTCGCGAAATGTCGCGGTAAGCAAGAGTCGCCACCGTCTTTTATGTTCTCCAACATGGAAAGGACAAAAGCACAGCAAAATTCCTTTTTTTGAGATGTCTCTCGGTTCGGGAGGTAGATTTATAGAAAGGGAAGGTTTTAGCACCCTTTCTATCCGTGGTTATCCACGGGCTCTTAGGTACTTGCTCACTATGTTTTCAAAAATTTGTTTGCTTTTCAAGTGTTTGTGGGTTTAGAAAAAAGTCTAGTTTGAAAAACTTCTAGGTGACTCTTGTATCAGTCCTCAAGAGTGTATGAAGTGTTTGTTTGAAAAAAACTTTTGAAAGTGTAGGTGCGAAAAGTTGTTTTTTGTTTTTGAAAAGAGCAAGTACCCAGGAGAAATCTACCTACTCTAAGGAATTAGGCTGTGTAAGAGTCCTTTAGACAGTACTATCCCACTATTGAGAAGTAGGTAGCACCGTCGTTGGAGTTATTCGGGTCAATTCGATTATAGGGACAATGTGGTCACCAAAGCAATAGTAGGACGTCTTAGCGGTAACCCTAATGTCTTAGATCGTTCTTTATCGAGGCAACCGTTTCGAGGCAACTTTGATCTTTAGACAGGAGGGCGACCTCTAAAACACCCTATACTCAATGACCACGTCGAGGCAACCAAGTGAGACGTACCCTAGGAGTGGCATGTGCACGTGTGTCCAATTTCAGTTAAGATTATCTTGTACATGTATTTGTGAGCTACAGATTGATTTTATTTGTCATACAAGTCTTGTCATGCACATTAACAGTTAAGAGTGCGGAAAATAAATTGCGGAAAGTTGAATCTACACTATTACAAGACGCGGGTATATACATCGCCAAAACATAACCCGTTTGGAAAATAAATGCGAGAAAATAAAAGAAAGCGATAAAAGCCTAATTAACTATTACATCCTCGGAAACAGTTACATCAAATATAATCAAAAATAATAATTAAAATTAAATATGCGCGCGAAAGAATTGAATCGGGACGCCCTTAGGGTTTTGACCCTTTTTGAGAAAAGAATTGAATTTGTCCTTTTTTGCAATTAAATTAAATATTGAACCTAATTCTAATTAATTAATTAATTAATTATTTACAAGAAAAAGTATTTTTGTGGTTTTATGTTTTTAATGAAATAAAATAAAAAAAGAAACTAAAAGTGTCAAAGGAAAAACCTAATTCTAGATTTGATTTTTATTTAATGTGAAAAAGATTACAATTAACCTAATTTAAACAACTAAATTAATTAATGAATTTATTTACAAAAAGTAATTGAAATTAATAAAAATAGTTTTTTGGTTTTCTGAATTTTATTGTGAAAAACAATTATCTAGTTAATAATTAATTAAGAATTAAATTTAAATGAGTAAAATAAAAAATATAAAAGAAAAATAAAGAGGCAAACTCATGGGGGGTTTGGGCCAGATTTGGGATGTTAGACAGCAATTTCAGGCCCACTAAGCTTTCAGCCACGTTTGACTTTTGTAATCAGCTGTACCAATGTTGACTGAGGATCATGGTGACTATCATCTCCTGGCCTTTGGACGCATGCCTGTAGCCACTTGGCATATTGAGCGCTGGAGGTATATGGTGGAACCTTATGGGGAATCTGCATAGGATCATGTTAAACAAAATATGAAACAATTATTTGGGGGACCTGGGATTCGAACCCAGGTCCCAATGATCAATACACAAGCGCCTTGGCCATCTGAGTTGCACGTTTCAATTGTTATCATAATAATAAGTGGAGAATATATTGGTGAATCAACACATATGCCTCACAAAAATAAAAAAAGCGCGCGATTGTTTAAAAGGGCCAGTGATAGGAAGACACATCATCGTCTTCTTCACTAACGTTATGGTTATTTACCTGCGGATTTTTATTCGCAGGTAGTTTCGTAGGCTTTTCTTAAAATCGTCCCTAAGCTTCCAAAACTCATTCCAAGACCATGGTTGGTCTCGTCTCTATCTCCTAAGTCCATCCATGCTTATGATTTGTTCTGATTTCACCTGAAAACAAAATGCCTAAAACGCAAAAAGAAGAACCCTAGAATCGGGCATCACGATTCAGGGCCTAAAAATAAAATTGGCTAATGCAGTCACGTTAGAAATCAAGCAAGGAGTATGAATATGCTAACGTTTTTGAGAAAAATGCAAGAATAGAGAATTCAAGTTTCGTGTTCAGAGGCGAGTTTGTGATGACTTACAGCGCTTTGTAGGTGGTCTTAGGATGTGTTTGTGATCACTTTAGCTTCAGTGGATAGCAAGGAAGAGGGTCACATTCTCCTTTTTGTCTGAAAATGCTTGCAACACTGTTTTTGATCTCACACTTTTTCAACAATTTTTCACTTTTGTTTTGGCCGTTTGTGCAATGTCTAGGTCGTGAATGCTGTTGCTACTGCTTGCTTATGTATGCGAGAACAAAATTAGGTCAGCAGCTGGGCCTTAATCTTGGTGTATTGAAGTTTGGAGATTTGGTTGACCACCATTGAAGAACTTTCCATATTTGGAGCAAATCCAAGATTTTATGCACAAAAAACCCCTAGCACGAATTTGTGAGTTGGCACATGACATATAAAAGCTATTCAAATCACAAAGATGCTATTCCATTAATTTTTAGATTTTATTTGAATTATTATGGATTTAAAATGAATTAAATCAATAAAAATTAAATAAGAATGGAAAAATAAATGTTTGATCTTGAAATTAATCATGGGACATGTGTGTGGTATGACAAGGCTGAATCAAGTGGAATAAAGTGGGCCCTTTTGTCAAAAATTGAAGTTTTAAGGATAGTTGACTTTTGCAAATTCATGAAAATGTCCCAACTTCTCCAATGCATATCTTGCTCAATTTTGATCATATGAACATGTTCTTGGACATTTTGGAAAGGTCTTGAAGTCCTCTAACCAATTCCTTTGGTCCCATGTCATTTGGATTTACCAATATCAAGTTATGGTCTTTGACTTAAAATGTCTTTTTGTTGACTTTTGAAAGTGACCTATAATGTAGAAATTGATAACTTTTTGTGAGAGCATTTCTTGGACTTGGAATGTGAAGATGAGTTGTAGGAAATGTCATCCCCTTCAAAATGAGCATTGGATGGGATTTTTATGATGACCCATGAAAAAGTTATGCCTTGGTCAAGTTATAGTTGACTTTTCTGCTGTCCAAAAATAGAAACTTTTGCATCTTGATGATTTTTGAGCCATGCTTGTGGAATCATGATCAAGACTTGATCAAATGATGATTGTGGACTCAAAATAAGATGTTGACCAAAAATTATGACTTTTGACTGTAAAATGACCATTTTGCCCCTACAGTTGACTGTGAAGCAAATGAGACTTTTGACTGTGCAACTTGACCCTGTGAGCCTTGAAACTTGGCATGTAGATGCTTGACAATGTGTATAGGTCTATGGGACTTGATTGAGCCATTGAAAACCTCAAATTCTCTGCAAGAATCAAAACCCTAGTTTTTGACTGGCTTAGGAGATGTTAGGACTGTGCAACCCTTGAGAAATCTTGAAGAATATGGGAGGGCAAATTTTGGGGTACAACAAAACGCATCGAACGACATCTGTTCTTTCTATTCCTGCACCTTTTTGCTTCAGACATGGTGCTGGTCGAGAATCACAACACTCGCCCCCCGCAACACAAGACCATTCGTCTTCCCCTTTTCTACAAAGTAAGATTACAAAACCACAAATTTTACATATTATATACTATAACCAACATGTATTAATTTATTACCCATTTTTTCTATGTAGGTGGTATGTTCCTGGGATGAATTACAACAAATCCCCTCGAAATGCAATAGTAATCTACCAAAATCTTATTGATTATGTTGGACCCGAAGAGGTATTAAACTTACATATTTTATACAACGCTTTCAATAGGTTAATTAAGTTTAATGTTAATATTAGCTTAACAGTTTTTTCCTCTATAGTTTGTATGGAGGCCGTATAAGGATCTCAACCATGAGATTAATCCAGCTGATGTTGAAGTCTGGACTGCAAAAACAACACTCATCAGGTTCACTACTGTGGAGATGCACCACAATGATTGTGTGAAGCTACAGTGCGACATGCAACAGGGTATCCCAGACCCCTTACATGTTTGGGACAATGGCATCTACTCAGAGTTGATGACCAATGGGGATTTAATGATTTGAGAGACTTAACTAAAATCAATATCGTCAATGGAGGCATCAACGTGAGTTGGTCCTTAGGGAGCCGATCTAGCAAGATGACTTAAAATCGACTCTCCAATATTTGAGATGGTACACATCAGTTTCAACAAATATGTTTCTGTCTCAAGAGACATATTTGATCGACCCACGCCAAAAAGCTGCAACATACGCCCAACAATAACCCCAACAACCAACCCCTCAACAATACCAAACCCAACAACCAACCCCTCAATAATACCAAACCCAACCACAATGTCAACCCACTCAAACCTAACAACCATACACCACCACATTCAACCAAACTCGTCATCATTTCATGCCACACACACAAACACAATACCAAGAGCATGACCCGACCCACCACCAACAATACGCACCCTCCTCATCTTACCACAACACCCAAGACACATATGATACATATCCTTCCTACCATACCACCCAACCTACATACAGTCAAACATCACACCATCGAAGTACCCAACCATCATACAGATTTCATACACCATAAGAACCGTTTCTTCGTTTCCAAAATGATTCAACATCCCAATACTATCAATTACCCCACCCACGCATATCCCAACCAACAAGTCCAAACTTCAACAACATGGACACAAATCTCTTTGGAAGCACAACACAGTAGGGTGAAATGATCGATGAGATGTATGATCCTGATGTACTAGGACCATCACATCAAGCACCTTATAATCAAGCGAGTCAGAGTAGACCCCAAACACCTCAGAAAAATCAACAGAGAGGAGTGAGACAAGGGGTGAGGCAAAGGCGGAGCCGTTTATGTCATACTGGGACCCACTTAGATTGAGGGGACGTCCAAAAAAAATGTATCAATGCATTGTGTAATATAAAATATTTTTAGTTACTTTTATTTAAAAAAAATTAATAAATACAACTGTCAAGCCACACTAGATCGCGTCTCATCTCTAACATTACATGCATGTGTCACACTCCATGGTTTTACAGAGGAGGACAAACCATGCAGTGTGGCGCCTCCTCTTTAAATTGTACGCATGCGCTATACAGAGTGACTACTCTTCTGTGTGGCGAATATTTTATGTTTGAAGAGTCGTTATTTGAAAAAAATAAATTATTATTTATTATTATTATTATTATTATTATTATTATTATTATTATATATTATAATAATAATAATAATAATAATAATAATAATAATAATAATAATAATAATAATAATAATAATAATAATAATAATAATAATAATAATAATAATAATAATAATAATAATAATAATTATTATTATTATTATTATTATTATTATTATTATTATTATTATTACTATTATTGTTATTATTATTATTATTATTATTATTATTTTTATTTAAGAAAATCATATTTATCTTTAAAAGTTCATACGTTATATTTTTTACCTTTTCACTTTTTCATTGCATTTATGATTGGTTATATCTATTAAAAGACTCTCAATATTCCTAAAACAACTTTAATGGTTCAGTAAGTTAGGTCTCTTCCACTATTCCAATTTCAATTAGAAGTCAAGCCATTGTCGACAATAATACATCACCAATTCACCATCTTGAAATCCTCTTCAATATTACTGTAAATTTTATCCTTCTTATTTTCTTATTTTCAATTCTAAAACTTAAATCTTTAATGTGACTGCAGAAGATTTTGATTGTTGTAAGCACTATATTCTTCTTGTTTCTTTAATAGAGTATTTAAAAGCTTAAATCTAGATTAGAAATATATGTATAAATTTCCATATTGTGTAGTTCAGCTAAATTATTCATACTGTAGTGATTTGGTTTAACTTTGTGCAATTAGATTATTTTCTTTAATTACTTTTATTTAGCTTAATGCCAAGCCTGCTAATAACTTGGTACTTTCTATTTATTCATACGGATGGAAAGCAACTTCATTATTTATTAATAACAACACAATATGAAAACAATATGGCCTATTTTAATGCTTTATGCAGCATATAACTTTGTACTTAAAAGATAAGTAATTCAAAATGAAAGTCTTCTAATGATTTGGTACCTTCAACCACAGGAGTAATATCAGATGACATTCTCTACTGTACATTGTTTGCTTAATTATTGGTTTTATTTAACTAAAAACTTAAATTGTAGTTTAAAATTGTAGATTGTTTATTTAATGTGTTAGTTTTTGTAATTTTAACAACTCAACAGGGGATAAACATGAAAAATATTGGTAGCGTTGACTCATTTATTTCATAAGATAGTGCATACCAACCAACTCCTAATATGAAAGAAAGTTTTAACTCTTCGCTTAATGGTCTGACACCACCGAATGAAACAGATGAAATACCTAATGATGAGACAACTGATAAAATGGATACATGTGATATTGTAGAGGCATTGGCAGAAACAAAGAAAGAAAAACTTAGGAGTAAGACTTGGGATTATTTTATAAAGGTGAAAGTTAATAGTGAGGATAAGGCTCATGAGTATCCACTTTTAATTGTAGATCATATTGGTTTTCGATAATTTGTTGCTTCTCTACAACCATTGTTTCATGTTCCTTGTAGAAATACTATTTAGAAGGAGATATTTAAAGTGTACGAATTTGATAGATAATCTTCAAGCAAGAGTGGCGATTACTACAGAGTTCAGACATGTGGACTTCAAGTAATAAAAAAAGAGGGTATATGCTTGTTACTTGTTGCTGCGGTATAACACAAACAAACAATAAGTTATTAATTTACCGGGTGATATTTATGTTATATTGTATCGTGTCCGCAGAGATTGGTTATTGAATTGTCGTTCGACAAATTCTCGCGTTTATCAGTTTGAGTTGAATTGGTTTGTAAAGAAAATGTTATCAACAGAAAATAAATGTATAAAAAGGAAAAAGAAATAACTTATCAAGCATGCATATATACTACTTCTCATAGACTTAAATCTATCGACCTATTATACTCAAGCTACAATATTCATCAATGTCATCACGTGTCACTCATAACGTAAGTCATTTCTAATCCAAATTGAGAGGCCGATTGCATCACATCAATAGCAATCTCTCAACCACCTCAACAACACAAAAGTCAATCGTGCTCGCTTGCATCGACGATCTCTCAGAGCGACACAAATAACACATATGCATTAATCACAGACACCCTAAGTGAATAACAGCGCTAAATCTATATCTAGAATTCAGACACTATTAGATAATCATCCTAGATAAGAATCTAAGCAATATATGTCTACAACAACTCAAATCCCTAACAAAGAGTAAAAATCTAGAATAACAATCGAAAAAGATTCGTAAAGCAAGTTTAAAATAACACCAAGGGTGACAAATATACATGAGATCAAAGTAAATATATATACAAACTCAACCAATAGAGAATACACACAGAAAAAGATAAATGAACCACAAATCTACCGATTTGTCAGCACCGATCAAAGAGCAATTCACCCCGGATCATCCGTATACAAGCTCCATAGTTGTTATCTAAGTTAATCATAACAAAATTGAAGGTTGATGAAGTTGAGAGCAAAAACTTCCCCAAAACCATAATCTAAAAAATGAATGAAATGAAGTTATAAAACAAGTCTCAGCAGATCGCGCTAAGCTGGGTTGACGCGCTAAGCACGACTTCCTAATTTTACATATCAAACCGACATAAACCGCGCTAAGCGCGCTATCCGCGCTAAGCGGGCTTCAAAATATTGGTTCTGCCAAATTATCCAAACGCAAGCAGCGCGCTACAAAATACGCGGAGCGCACTCGCACTTAGCGGCCTCTGCGCGTTAAGTGGGCTCTCTTGGACAGAATGTCCCAAAACTGATCTTTTATTCTGAAAACGCACATCCGGAGTCGTGCCTTCGACACCTTATTCCTCGATGCTCAAAAATGCAACAATTACCTACAAAATGAATGGAAAAACATCAAACGATATGCTATGTACATAAAAACATAAATAAACACAAACTAAACGTATTTACACAAAAGCCGGATTTATTCAACGATATTAACAACAAAAAGTCGATAAGTGCAACAAAAAATATATACAAAAATAACTACAATTTTCACTTATCAAACTCTCCTCAACTTGAACTTGTTTGTCCTTAAACAAAGCCAAACAACTCAAAGAACCAAAAGTAATCAACCAAAATATCATGAATCAACAAGTTTTAAAAACGGAAAAAAATGCAATGGTTCAAATAAAAAATGGTACACATGAAGAAACATACTTACCACTAAACTACGATGATAACGTAAACAGGAAATTGATGCTAAATACAAAGAACATGCCAAACATTCTAAAACAACACTAGTTCACAAATGAATCACACCTAGTAAAAAAAATTATCGGTAGATAAAAAACACACAAAATAAGGTATTTTCACCCATCCATAATTTTACAAACAAAAGACTAAATTATGCATTCATCTAAAAACTCATATTGAAAATACAAAGGCAAGAATCTCAAGGGCTTTTTAAGGTTTTAATGTGGCTTAGCTAATAAACAAGAGATAAATTCTAAAGCTAATCGAAATAAAAAGTTGTCTAAACCTAAAGGAGTGATCAACTCATAAAGTCTCAAGCAAAATAATTTCAATCAAACTTTTTCTTCATTCCAAATTTTAAGCCAACACACATCAATTATTAGCACAATTATTCGAACTCTTTTTGTTTTTTCTTTTTCAAAGCTTTTTTCAATTTTTTCTTTCTTTGTCTTTTCATTTCTTTTCTAACTTTTTTTCACTTTTTTATTTATTTTTATTTTCTTTTTCTTTTTAACCTCATAACAATCAACCAATAAATACATTATCATTTTTCTCCCCAACTTGAATTCAACCAACATCTTAGTGAATACTCTCTACTTTCTAAGACAAGGTAAAAATTCAACTAAAAATCATAGTTGAGGGTTCAAGAAAACAAAAGAATCAATATCCATACAAATAGATGAACCAAACACTCATAGACAAACATTTAGCAAAAACAACATGGATATCGACAAAAAGGGGTTACTAATGATCACACACTCACAAGGTAAATTGACTATTTGCTCAAAGTAGTTGTTCTCAAAATAGAACAAAAAATGCCTTAATCATGTTCATGCTTTCATACAATCAATACAAACAAAAGATTGAGCATAATAAAATCCATTTAAAACAAGAATATGGTCTCCAGCATATGTGAACAATGGAAAGCTACCTCACAAAAGGGTAGGAACTAAAGTGATTCACAAATGAACAAGTATACAAAAGAATGAATGGCATAAAATTGTAAATAGTCTAAGTATCATGAATATGCTAAAGTATAGAAAGCGATAAACACATACCTCGAACATGTACAAAACTTTACCAAAATCATTACCATGCATTCACAAGTTGAAACACTCAAACTTGGAAAATCACCAAAGCGACTTCAAGTTATCGAACCAAATTGAGTCCAAACAACAACAAAAGAATTAATTGTACTAATATTATTTACTATTTAAAGCCTAGGTGGAAGTGGGAAAAAGGAAAGCCAAGCGAAAACTAAAAAAAAATCTCCACTGGTGCAACACAGAAGATCGCGCTAAGCAGCCTAAACTGTGCTTAGTGTGCTACACCAGTTGCAGAAAAACCAGAATAGCAATAGCAGTGCAACCTCCACATTCACCTATACAATGTCAGCAATACATGTACAATATTTACAACATACAAACACACTTCCACAAGCTAAACACGACAAGCTTGCAGAAAAATACAAATTGACATAACAAAACTAACGAGTGAAAGTGAATTAACAAGTTGAAAAGTGAAAATTTGAGAATTTAAAACATGTCCAATTTCAACTTGTTAAAACAAAAATCAACACATACATAAATGAATACAAACAAAACATGATTGTTTTACGTCGTAAGCTCGACGCCTTTATTGTGCAAGCTAGTAACCTCCTCTCGTCATTCCATGGTATTGTCACACCATGAAAACCTAAAGAAAATGTCATAACATCCACACAACAAACATTACGAAAATGAGACATTTCACAACAATACATGAAAACAAATAAAAACACATATATGCAAAAGTATGAAAAGTAAACACAAAACATGCACAAGCAAAAATAGACAAGTTTTATGTACATATTCTATAGAACATATACATTAATTACAAAACTCAAAAACAAAAGAATTATCGCAATGTGAAATCAATAAAACCAATCCGCGACAACAACGCCATTTTGTTGATGAGGAATAACGGCAAGCGAAAAGTAAGTTATTAATTTACCGGTGATATTTAGGTTATATCGTATCGTGTTCACGAAGATTGGTTATTGAATTGCCGTTCGACAAATTCTTGCGTTTATGAGTTTGGGTTGAATTGGTTTGTAAAGAAAATGTTATCAACATAAAATAAATGTATAAAAAGGAAAAAGAAATCACTTATCAAGCATTCATATATACTACTTCTCACAGACTTAAATCTATCGACCTGTTATACTCAACCTACAGTATTCATCAATGTCATCACGTGTCACTAACAACCTAAGTAATTTATAACCTAAATTGAGAGGCCGACTACATCACTCAGTAGCGATCTCTCAACAACCTCAACAACACAGAAGTCAATCATGCTCGCTTGCATTAAAGATCTCTCGAAGCAACACAAATAACACAGAGGCATTAATCATAGACACACTAAGCGAATAACAATGCTAAATCCATCTCTAAAATTCAGACACTCTTATATAATCATCCTAGATAAGAATCTAATAAGTATATATTTATAACAACTGAAATCCCTAGCACAGAGAAAAAATCTAGGATAACAATCGAAAAAGATTCGTAAAGCAAGTTTAATATAACGCCAAGGGCGAAAAACATACATGAGATCAATGTAAATACATATACAAACCCAACCAATAGAGAATATACAAAGAAAAAGAGAAATGAATCGTAAATCTACTGGTTTGTCAGCGCCGATGGAAGAGCAATCCACCCCGGAGCATCCGTATGCAAGCTCCATAGTTGTTATCTAAGTTAATCCTAACAAAATTGCAGGTTGATGGAGTTGAGAGAAAAAACTTCCCCAAAAACATAACCTAAAAAATGACTTCCTAATTTTACACATTAAACCGACTTAAACCGCGCTAAGTGCGCTATCCGCACTAAGCGCATTATTCGCACTAAGCGGGCTTCAAAATATTGGTTCTACCAAATTTCCCAAATACAAGCAGTGCGCTACAAAATGCGCTGAGCGCACTCGCGCTTAGCAGCCTATGCGCGCTAAGCGGGCTCTACTGGACAAAATGTCCCAAAATTGGTCTTTTATTCCAAAAACGCATATCTGGAGTCGTGCCTTCGACACCTTATTCCTCGACGCTCCCAAATGTAATAAATACCTATAAAATGAATGTAAAAACATCAAAAGGTACACTATGTACACAAAAACACAAATAAACACAAACTAAATGTATTTACACAAAAGTCAGGTTTATTCAACGATATTAACAACAAAAATTTGATAAGTAACCAGTGGTTTTTACACAGGAATATAGCAGTTATTTTGGTTATTGTTTTGTATAATTGATTGATGTTTTATTCCATTTTACCACGTTTTATGCTTTGGTTTTGTAATTTGTTGTTTTCAGGGTCAAACAAATAAAATAGATGAATCAGGATAGAAAAGTACAAGATGCAGAGATTTGGAAAAAGTTCAGGTTCGAGCAAGGCAGAAGGCGACATGGGCGTCTATGTCACACGACACGGCCCATGTCAAGTTAGCTGATGCATGAATTATTGGAGGAAGGACCGAACGTGACACAGGCGCCCATGTCCTATGACACGACCCATGTCAATTCAGCTGGAACCTGAACTTGAATAGCGCAGATCACAGATTCTGACACAGGTGCCCGTGTTAGGTGACACGACCCATGTCAGCTTAGGCGTGTGAAAGTCAAATTTTGAGGTTTTCCTGTATTCTTGGATCATTAAGGTTATTGTGGATATTGGACATCAGAGAGGGATGATCTGACACTATAAATACCTTATTTGGAGAATAAAAATGGGACTTTCTGACGACTGGAGAATTTGACGATAAAACATTAAAGTCCATGCAAGTTGTGGGAGAACGAAGACCTTTCATGAGTGGAATCTCTTTGAAGTATTATGTGCCGCTAAACCCCTAATGCTAGGGGGTGTCCCTGATTTGCGAATGTATTGACTATGAATTATTGATTTTACTATAGTAGTTTCCTTTCAATTTAATTGTTCAAGGTTTCTAATACTTTCCTGATCAGACCAATTAGGATTGAGTTACGGTTAACACCCAATTGGACTGCGGTTGTTAAGGTTTTTGTAGGATACCCTATAGTCACCGGATTTAACCCTTGATAAGATAAAGGCTTGACTCCATCAGATATTTCTAAGGACTTAGGATTGAGGATGAATGGTTAAAGGTTTTCTCACTAAGGATTTAGGGGAAATAATCTAAAGGGCTGGTAGTTAAAGGTAATGAACTTGTAGAAGAAATCAATAGTGAAGGTCATTACAGGGTAAACCACACACTCACCCCTAACATAGTATTCACACTAGTAAAAAAAGTCATCATTTACCTTTGCATATTTTTAATTATTGTTAAATACAATAACCAAACCAAACCCCATATTTGAGTTTTGTTTAATTGAACCTCGCATTAAACTCGGTCATTCTATGCGGTCCTTGAGATTGACATTCAGGGAATTTTCCCTGTTATTACAAGAGGCAAATAGTACACTTGCTATTTTACCAATCAAGTTTTTGGCACAGTTGTCGGGGACTGCCTAATCATTAAGTTTAAGTTGGGTTCACTTAAAATTTGGTTTCCCTGCAACTAAAATTTCTTTTCTGTAATTTCATTAATTTTGTTTTACTGATTTTTCCTAACCTTTGCATGCGAGGAAAGTCCTCAGCTAAATTTTCCTTTGACACAGAAATAGAAAGAACTTTTCGTACGAGGCGCAGACTAGCTCGGTTAGATAAACAGTAGGTTCTTCAGATCCTTCAGATTCAAAGTCTGAAGAGGTATAACCAATGGCTGAAAATCTGCCACCAGAGAGACTTCTTAGGCCCCACAGAGGAGCAAATGCTCCAGCAGGTCGGTTGACTATTGTGAATCAACCGGTCAATGTTGTAAACTTTCAACTGCATCCTTCAACCATCCGCCAGTTCGAGAACAGATCGTTCACCGGAAAGATCAATGAAGATGCCAATAAGCATTTGCACAGATTTCTCACCATGAGCACTATTTTGAAGATTTAGCGGCACTCTGAAGAAGCCAAGAAATTAAGGAAGTTCTCGTTCATGCTATCTGAAGATGCTGAAGAGTGGTCCTACTCATTGCCTGATGGAAGTATCACCACTTGGGAACAAATGGAGCATACTTTTCTTGATGAATACTTTCCTGCTTCGGTTTACATTCGTAAAAGATATGAAATTATGAATCTTAAGCAGAAAGAAGGAGAATTAATAGGTCATGCTTACAAGAGGTTCAAGAGGTTACTAGTAGCTTGTCCCATGCAAAACATGAGTCAAACTGAGAAAATGCAGATGTTTGTAAATGGCCTTCGGATGAAGACAAAGCAGCTTATTGATGCGGCAGCTGGTGGCTCAGCCAACTTCACAACAGCCACTGGTGTGAAGAAGATCATTAAAGCAATTGCTGCAAATCAGCACCTGGAGCTATATGATAGAGTTGTACGTAAACCAGAGGGAGTGATTGATTTAAAGTTGGAAATTAATAAGCAATTAAAAATTAAAGAAGCCATTGCTGCAAAAGTAGAGAAGAAGCTGAAAGCAATGAATATAGGTACTCAACAGGTAGCTCAGGTTCAACAGGTAGCTTGTGAAATTTGTAACGGACCCCACAATATTGTGCAATGTTTGGCAACACCACAACAAATTGAGGAGATAAAATTCTTGAGGAAAAATAACCCATATTCTAACACCTATAATCATGGGTGGAAGAATCATCCTAATTTCTCCTAGAAATATCAACAGCAACAAACTCCTCGAAAGGCAGAGTGGGAGGTAGCAATTGAAAAGATGGCTGCCCAGACCTCTCAGTTTCAAGAAGAGACAAGGAGAAATTATAGAAATACCACAGCTAATTTAGAAATTCAAATGGGACAGATTAAACAACAGGTAGCTCTGCAAGCACAAGAAATACAGAAAAGTCATGAGAATGTGAATGCTGTCAAAATAAGGAGTGAAAAAGTGGATAGAGAAAAACCAGATGACGTGAAGTTTGACGATAATATCATAGAGGTAGAGCTGGAAGTGAGAGAGAACATGAACAAACAGGAATAAGTGATATCACCTGTAAATCCAGTTGAAGAGAAGACTAAACCAACGATCAAGTTGTCGTATCCATCTCGAGTAGCAAAGAAGGACACAAAAGAAAAAGATTTTGAGAAATTTGTCACAATCTTCAAAAAGCTAGAGATCCATATACCGTACTTTGAAGCGCCCGCCAAAATACCCTTGTATCAGAAATTCATGAAGGACGTATATCAAAGAAGAAATCAACAGGAGAGGGATTAGTGCCCGTTGATGAAAAATCATGTACAATTGCGCCCGAGAGAAAATACCTTTAAAGAAGAGGGATCCGGGATCAGTTGCAATACCATGCATAATAAAAGACAGAGCTTTCAAGAAAGTTCTGGTTGATTCTTCCTTGAGTGTGAGTTTAATGCCATTATCGATTTTCAAGAAGCTCGATATTGAGAAAATAAGCGGGAGTGGAACAAAGTTGAAATTTGCTGATCACACCATCAAGCAGTCATATGGGATAACTGAAGATGTACTAGTGGAATTTGACAATTTTGTTTTCCCAGTTGATTTCAGATCATGGACATACCAAAAGATGAAGAGAGTCCTATCATTCTGGGTCGACCATTTATGCTGACAAGTCGATGCAATTTTCATATCAAGACAGATAATCAGACACTGAAATCATTTGATGAGAAGATAACCTTGAAGGTGTAACAACTGGTTTTTAAATCGAGAGTCCAAACTATTAGTTTTTATCCTAGGGAAGGGAATCTAACATAAAACCCTAATTCACAGACAGAGATTCTAGGTTTCAGACTTCTTTAGACGAAAGGAAGGTGTTAGGCACCTTTCATCTACCATGTTCACAAGGATACTAGGTTTTAGGTTTGAGTTGGGGAAACAGGATTTAAATTTTATTAGGGGAAGGGCTTAAAATTTTTATAGGGGAACTCGCTACGATTTTTGATCGTATGCCTACGTATCCTCTTAAGAAGAATCAGAGTCCCAATTCATAGTTCGTAATGGAGTTGGTGTTTTTTAGGGGTTTGCAAACATATTTTGAATCACTTCACACTCGGTCGGGAGTAGTGATTGCGGAGATTTTGACTGAGTGCGCAGTAAGTCAAAACTAGTTTGAAACCCTTTGGTAAAAACAATTGATTAGTTTAGTTTATTGCGAAAAAATAGTTTGATGATTTATTTGTGTTTTTAATAATATTAATTGCAAAATATCTTATTAATGCATGATTAAAATATATTTTAATGCAAATATAAAAAATATATGTACCTGAGTTTTGAATAAAATTAATTTATTTGTTAATATGATAATATCTACATATAATAAATAATAATAATAATAATAGATAAAATATGATAATAAAAATTAATATTAATAATAATAATAATTATAAATAAAAAAGAAATAGATAATTAATAATGATAATAATAATAATAAAATATATTATACAAAATAATATAAAAGAAATAAAATAATAATAATTTAAGCAAATCTGGGGGGGGGGGGGGGGGGTTGTAATTTCTATTGACAAGTAAAATAAGGGGGGTGCCTAAAGGAAATCTGGGCTAAGGCCCAAGTATGTTTCTGGACAAGGGGGTGCATTTGGCTTGACGTTTTAGCAAAGTGGCAGGAGGGGGCGTGGAAAGCAGCTGGGCCTGGGCCCAACACGTTTAAAGAGGGGGCCAGGTGGATCATGTGTGGTGAGGGAGTATGGGTTTACCGTGCAGACTTGGCCTAACGGCCGTCTGATCAGATCAAATGGGTGTAACTGAGGGCACAAGGTAATTATGATATACACGCGTGCATGTGATTGGAACAGATAAATTTTGATTAAAATTTCATTTTCTTGTTTTCAAATACAGTTTTCTTCTTCCTCTCTTTC
Organism: Vicia faba; assembly: GCA_948472305.1. NCBI lineage: Eukaryota > Viridiplantae > Streptophyta > Magnoliopsida > Fabales > Fabaceae > Vicia > Vicia faba. Next base: position 1,470,528,332 of record OX451738.1, on the reverse strand, counting down.
ACTCGTAACCCTCTTTCTCCTTCTCTCCACCCTAATGTTCCCAATGTCTCCGCGGACACTAGCCTAACCAAACCCTCAAACCCATCTGTGATACGGTGGGAGAACTGACTATGATTTTGCGTTTGTTTTCGCAAATGTTTCGGTTGAGCAAGAGTCGCCACCGACTTTTTATTTTATCCTAAAGGAAAGGTTAAAAAAGCACAACAAAAACCTTTTGAGATATTTCGTGGGTTCGGGGGGTAGATTATGAAAAGGGAATGTATTAGCACCCATTTCATCCATGGTTATCCATGGGCTCTTAGTTACTTGCTTAGATCACTTGCCTTTTGTTTTCAATTGTTTGAAATGGTGCTTTGTGTGTGTGGGTTTGAAAATGTTTTGAAAAGAAGCCAATGTGGTGGCAACCTTTGTAATGATCCATGTTGGGATGTATACAAAGATGTATGTCTTTTGAAAAGGTTTTCATTTGTTTTTGAAAATTTGTTTTGAAAGTGTTGTGAGATGTGGTTTTAGAAAATAGGCAAGTGTTTTGTTTTTGCAAGTTTGATTCAAGTAACTAAGAGGTTATCTACTCCTAAATTTCTCAAAGTTTATTGCTATGTTTTAACCCTTTTAACAAGTTTGTTCCACCATTGTATTTGGTGGACAATCTCATGTTAGGATGTGAAAGGGACGGGCGCGGGTCATCGTTTAGACCATAATTGCAATGGTGTAAAATATCTTTAGGCAATTTTCTTTAAGGGACTTGATCATTTGTTTAGGCAACTTTTTTGAAAGCGTCATCGAGGGACCATGATCACTTGATTTGTGTTTGTTTTGCCCAAAGAGACCTAACATGCAATATGACCCATTTATTGAAGGCAACAAGTGGAATACCCTAGGGGGTGCAAGTGTGATTTGTGTGTCCATTTTCATGCTTGTTTATCTTGAAATTAGGTCAAACTATTTTTGTCGTTTTTGATTCGCATACAAACCCTAATTCTAACATGGTATGATTAGAAAGCAATAAAGTGCGAAAAATAAATTTACTAAACTATTACAACACCATATATGGGAAGGGGGGTACAAATGTTCAAATGGGGATTTTGACAAGGAATTTAAACCTAAACTATTACATCAATATTGAATTATTTACAAGATAATTTAATTGCACAAATTAAATAAAATAAGAATGAATATGCAAGATGCAAAAAATGGTTTTTGTATATATGAAAAAAAGAGTATTTTTATATGTCAAAATAAACAAAAGTATTTTACCCCTAAATATTCTAATAAATATATTATTTACTAAATATGTATTATATATACAAAAAAATAATAATATTTAATATTTATAAAAAAAAGTATTTTTTATACAAAATATTTTCAGAAGATAAAACAAAATAAAAAATGAAAATAAAAATGTATTTGCACTATTTTAGTATTTTAGGTAAAAGTATATATATTTATTTATTTATGTATAAACTAAAAGAAACCAAATAAATGCCTAATAAAATCAAAAATGGTGAGAAAAATATTTTTTATATTTTTAATATCATAAGAAAAAATAAATAAGTCAAACCAAAAAAGAAAAAGTCAAAAAATCATAAAAATAAGCAAAATGGGATCAGGGGGTGTAAAAGCAATAAAAGGGTGCAAAAAGAAAAAGTCAAACAGGCCCAGCCCAGAACCAGGTCATCTTCAACCTCAGAACATCTTTGTTCAAGCAAGCACGCGTTTTCTATCTCCCAATTCCTGGACTTTCAAGCAAAACTCTCAACATAAAAAATGTAGAGCATTAAGAGACGAATTCAGGGATATAAAGAACTTGACTTAATTCTCTAAGATGAGAGAGAATTTCTTCTCTCCCAATTCCTGACCTAGTTTTTTATCAATGTTCAGACTCAAAATTCTCTAAGCATACATAATATAAATGAAATCTAATCATATGGGCATGTTCAGGGCTATGATTGTGGCATGTTTCCTTCACAAACCTAAAGCTAACAATGCCTATACTGAGAGATAGAACTTCATGAATATACCTGTTCAGTTGGAATCGTGCCTTGCAATGGAGGATCTTTCAGAGCAAGATGATGATTTGTACAGCTTCCTTGAAGTGTGAGGATGCTATTCCAAGTTCTACTTTGTCCTGAAACCTCTTGAATCGTGCTAGAGAACTTCAACTGCAAAACAAGAAAATGAAAATGGTGAAGTGGCCTGGGAGTGTTACAGGTCGTGTCTTAGGTTTTGGTTAGCTTGCATTGATGGTAGGGAAGGTGTTTGAACTGGTTTGGGCAAGAGTGTATGAAAGGATTGAGCTAGGGAACTCAATCTGCAGCAAGCCTTGTTTTTGTGCAGTTCAACGGTGATTCTGAGTTTGGGGAGGTATTGAGGATCTTAGGGTCGTGCTTCAGCTTAGGATGAATGTTTGGAATGTGTTTGATAACTTTCTCTAAGCCCTAGTTCACTAATATGGAAGTTGGTATATGTTATGCTATCTTTCTTGAACTTTAAGCAAACAATGGTCAAGTTGTGCTTCTAGCCTGTACAGGCCCCCATACTATGCTGCTAAACTTCTCCTTGATCAGTGTGATTAACTCATAAACTTGTGCCAATCAGATTTCCTTTGTACCTTCTTGATTTGCTTTAGACATAAAGTGTAACTTTTGCAAAAATGGATATAATGCTTTTTCCAATTTGGGATTAATCCTTTAGGCAATGCTTGAACACATAGAACATGGTCTTGGAACAAGGGATTGGAATTAAATTTATGAGTGTAATTAAGATAAAAGACCTGTAATCAAGTGGTGCAAGCTGAGATTGAAATGCATAGTGTTATGAACATGTAACTTGGCCAATTCAAAAGTGAGTTTTCCCTATATTGCAAAATTCGATTCTCTCTAACCATGAGGTTGTTTGATGAGTTCTTGGACATTTTGGAAAGCTTGGAATGTATACTACAACCCATATTTGAAGTGAAAATTGAAATTCCAAGTGGAAGTGTATGGAAAATGGTCTTGAAGTTAGGTAAAAAACTTGCCTAAAATAGGTCAAATTTTCACTAAGTTAAGAATGGTTTGGTACCCTTGTTCCAAAAATTGTAACTTGAGATACAAGCCTCTTTTGGGAAAACTTTGTGAATAAAAGTTGTAGATTATGCAATAGGCTACAACTTTCATGTTTTGACTTTTGCTTGAATCCAAATTAATCTTGGCGAGAAAGTGGGGCAAAGTTGGGAAAAAAATTAGGGTTTTTTCATAACTTAGAAAAATTCTAAGTTATGAAAAATTCTCATTTCAAACCCTAATTTGCAATTTTTGATTTCTTGGTGAACAAGTTTCATGATTTGGCATGCTTTGATGAAAAATGAATCTTGACCCTTGATTTACCAAAAAGTCAAAGTTTGACTTTTCAGTATACAGTCAAAATTGATCAATTGACTGGGAAATTCAACTGTCAATCTTGTGCATTTGGGATCTTTTGAACTTGTTGAGCATGTCAAGATAATTCCATGGGGTCCTTGAGTCCATTTGTGAGCTTGGTGTGCCATTGGCTAGGTCAAACAGTCAAAAATTGCCTTTGTGCAGTCAAAACCCTAAAAATGACCATTTTGCCCTTTTGATGATCTGATCAAATTTCTTGTGGAATTGTGATCCAAACTTGATCAAATGGTCCATGTGAGTTCATAATGTTGATGTGGGTCAATTTTCATGAGATTTGACTGTCATTTGGCCACAGTTGACTTTTTCCCCAATATAGTTGATTTCTAGGTCAACTGTCCAATTGACTGGGCAAAATTTGGAATCAAGACTTAAAACTTGGTATGGATAAACTTGGGAGTCCAACATGAAGTATGAAAGTCATCTTAGGCATTTTAGGTCAAAATATCTTTGTGCAATCACAAACCCTAATTTGGGTCAACAGTGCAAGGAGAAGTCTTGAGCAGAGGAAACCCTAACTGGATTTTGATCTTTAAGGGTCTTGTGATGAGAAAATGTTGAGGAAATGGGAGGGCAAATTTTAGGGTACAACAGTTTCCCCTGTTCAATCTTCTTGAACCTGAAGAGTTAGATTGGCAAGTTTCCTTTCGCGACTTGAAGGTAAAAGAAGATTGGACACTAAAGTACCCAGAAAATTTGCACTCGGCGATGTGATGGTAGAGGTGAATGGGCTTAAAGATGCCATCTGATGCGATAGAATCTTGTAGGGGGATGGGCTTAAAGATGCCATCTGGAAATGGGCTTAAAGATGCCATTTGGTGACTGCTGGTAGGAGGATGGGCTTATAGATGCCATCTGGAAATGGGCTTAAAGATGCCATTTGGAAATGTTGAACTGTATGTCAATGGTGAGTATCAGAAAGGCACCCATGTTTTGGAACATCTCTGAATTGGGGGTCCGAGCAAGCAATAGATTGACATCCACGTTTTGGAGAATCCGTAAACTATTTTCAGGAGTTGAGATCGAATAAGCAATAGAGCAACATCCGTTGTTGGGAAGTGTCCGTAAACTGTTTTCAGAAGTTGCATCTGAACAAGTTGGTAGATTAACACCCGTTGTTGGGAAGAATCCGTAAACTGTTTTCAGAAGTCTTGAGAAGAGACTGAACAAGCGATAGGTTAACATCCGTTACTGGGAAAACCCGTGAACTGTTTTCAGAAGTCTTGAGATTGAGGAGGAACCGGTGTAGGGTTTCCTGATGATGAGCTTGTGTAAAACTACATCTGGATGGATCTGGAATAAGTATCAGAATGTCGCCGTGTTCGGGTCACATCTGAACTATTTCTGGATGAATCTCGGAAGATGATCTTTGTCTGTCGACTGATCTTTCCTGAAAAGGTAAAAGGCTAGTTGCATGCAATGTTATGATGCATGATGCAATGTATGTGACATCAATGTTTATAACATGAACATGATGAATGCGCATGTAAACTGATGAGATATCTTGCTGAGGATAAATGAATCCTGGATGGCTGCAGATAAAAGAATCTTGACTGCTGCCTGGGAGAATAATTCTTTGGCTGCTGCTGTGGAGGGCAAGAGTCTTCAATTGTTGAAAATGAGAAGTCTGGGGACCCTTCTTGGGGAAATCAGAAGCTTGGGTTGTATGCCAAACTACTGGGGACTTCCTGTTTTGAGGAGATCTGTGTAGGATTTCCTGATGATGAGTTCGTGTAAAACTGCATCGGGTTTTTGAACACTTTTGACATTCGAATGCCCCAAGTGGTGATGTAGATAATTTCCTGGCTTGTTACAGGTGTTGGTCTACAATCGGTCGTTCACAGATATTTTCCTGGCTTGTTACAGGTGTTGATCTGAAACTCTTCAGACGTGCCCTGGCTGGATACAGGAATCGAGTCTGGAAAGGTGATAGTTAACAGATATGCCCTGGCTGGATACAGGAATCGAATCTTCAAACTCTTCAGACGTGCCCTGGCTAGATACAGAAATCGAGTCTGGAAATAGTCGTCAACAGATATGCCCTGGCTGGATACAGGAATCGAATCCTCAAACTCTTTAGACGTGCCCTGGCTAGATACAGGAATCGAGTCTGGAAATAGTCGTCAACAGATATGCCATGGCTGGATACAGGAATCGAATCTGGAAGTAGTCGTCAACAGATATGCCCTGGCTGGATACAGGAATCGAATCCTCAAACTCTTCAGACGTGCCCTGACTAGATACAGGAATCGAGTCTGGAAATAGTCATCAACAGATATGCCCTGGCTGGATACAGGAATCGAATCTGGAAATAGTCGTCAACAGATATGCCCTGGCTGGATACAGGAATCGAATCTGGAAATAGTCGTCAACAGATATGCCCTGGCTGGATACAGGAATCGAATCCTCAAACTCTTCAGACGTGCCCTGGCTAAATACAGGAATCGAGTCTGGAAATAGTCGTCAACAGATATGCCCTGGCTGGATACAGGAATTGAATCCTCAAACTCTTCAGACGTGCCCTGGCTAGATATAGGAATCGAGTCTGGAAGTAGTCGTCAACAGATATGCCCTAGCTGGATACAGGAATCGAATCCTCAAACTCTTCAGACGTGCCCTGGCTAGATACAGGAATCGAGTCTGGAAATAGTCATCAACAGATATGCCCTGGCTGGATACAGGAATCGAATCTGGAAATAATCGTCAACAGATATGCCCTGGATGGATACAGGAATCGAATCTGGAAATAGTCGTCAACAGATATGCCCTGGCTGGATACAGGAATCGAATATGGAAATGTGATAGTTGATTTGTTGAACACTTTTGACATTCGAATGCCCCAAGTGGTGATGAAGGAATCTTGAATCAGATTACTCTGCATATTGAGAGATTTCTTGAAATCTTGACTGGACTGCCCCAGGTTAATTGGATTTTGAAAGATCTGTTGGACCTTGACTGGACTGCCCCAGGTTAATTGGATTTTGAAAGATCTGTTGGACCTTGACTGGACTGCCCCAGGTTAATTGGATTTTGAAAGATCTGTTGGACCTTGACTGGACTGCCCCAGGTTAATTGGATTTTGAAAGATCTATTGGACCTTGACTGGACTGCCCCAGGTTAATTGGATTGTGCTATGTCATGCCCCTTGTTGATAGGGGATTTGTAAAGGAAGTGTCGTCCTTTTGAAGGGATTTGGCTCACTGAGAGAGTTTCCGTTCCTCCGAACATTCGCTGTATGAATTTCTTCGTTGTCAAACAAAAAGCCAAATGCAGACAGTGATATTCAAATAATGCAAAGTTTATGTTTGTCTCGAAGTTTTGAAAAAATGCGTTTTTAGCAGAAAACTTTTTATAAGACAGATCAACACAAGATTTAGAGCAAAGCCTTACAGGAGTCGGGATACCTTTTGTAACAGTATGCTTTCGAACTAACCCATGCTTCAATTAGGACTTTTGAAGGGTTGTAACGTGGTTTGGTTCACGGTTTAAGAAACAAAGGATAAAGGCTCAAAGTATATTTGTACCCACCCGCTCTTCGTGATGTTCTTCAACCTAAGCTCAGTTAATTGTGCGTCACACTCTGTTTTGAGTTTGGAACGACTTTTGGGCGATGGTTCACCGGTTGAATTTGGGGAGACAATCATCATCTCCTCTTTTCTTTTTCAACATTTTTCATGTTGTTGAGGATTTTGTAATGACCTCACTATTTTGATTTTGATTTGTTATCCCTAACTTTTGCCTGAATGTTCCCATTTTCGAGATTACAGTCAGCGGGATGCCCCAGCTTTCTTAAGCCTCCTTTATAGGTTTTGGCTCAGTGGGCTTTTTCTCTTTTGAGAGATTGACTGTCTATGTGATAGGGAACCACCCTTGTCTTTTGATTCCAAAGGAATGCTTTTCTTGTCATTCGTCGTTCGTTGTGTTACGAACTTGAGTTTGCGACTTCAATGCGCATTTTCTCTTGAATTAACTGAGATACTACCCTGCCCCAGGTTTATATCAAAGGTTTTGATTGTTTAGAACAGAAAACTCCTACTTCTTTGGCTCGAAGGGGTTGACTAGGGATTATCTTCCTTATAACTCCAGTGTTTGGGATTTGAAAGAAATGCCTGTACATCATCAGCAAGGTCTGTTCAAGAGCATACTGTATAAGATTATGGTATTGTTTCTTCATCCTCCCTCTAAAGGCTTACAGCTTTTTATCAAGAGTCAAATATCATAAAGAAAAGCATAAGAGTAGTGAAACGAATGGATGAATTCAAGACAAACATATGCAATACATTAATGAAAACAGAGTTTAACATCAACCGATAATTGTTTGACAGCAAAAGAAATTACAACTTTGAAAATTCAAAAAGAAGCAAAAGTCTTTCAGCTTGAGCTTCGTCACTTTAAGTGGAGAACCCTTTAACGGAAGATTTTCATCTCGCCGTCTGGCATGAATTCCAGCACCCCAATGTCGATCAGATCTTGAATCTTGTTCTTCAAGGCCCAACAGTCGTTGGTGTCGTGTCCCATGCTGTAGGAGTGGTAAACACAAAATGCGTCGGGATGATAGTTAGGAGAGGAGGTTTTGAGCTTTTGAGGAGGATCCTTTAAGGTAAGCAGGTTGACCTCCAACAGATTCTTTAGTATGAAGAATGATGGTATTTCAGTCTCCGTGAACTGTCTTCCCGATGTTTCTTGCTTACGCCGATTACCCCGTTGACGCTGGCGAGGTTGTTGATGGGCTTGTGACCCTGAAGCAAGCGAAGGAGCCTTCCCCTTATCTTCTTGAGTGGATGGAGGCTGAGCGGTGACTTGCTCTTCAACCTCAGATGTTTGCCCCAATTGGTTACTTGGAAGCAGTTGGCGGACAAGAACTCTGAGTTCCTCTTGTCTTTGAGATAGGTCTTGGATGAGAGCCATCTGGCCCACCAACTGTCCCATCACTTGGGTCCTCAAGGTTGTCAGATCAAACTGCAGCTCCGCAAGCTGATCACTCCTGGCATTGTTGGAATTCTCTAAGCCCTTTGTGAGGAGAGCTTTCATCTCTTCTTTCCCCAGAGACAAGTTCAGGAACATCTCCTGCAGCTGAGCAGTCTGGTCTTGGATGTCTTTGACAGACCTTTCTAGAGCCATCTGTTACTGAAATAAACAATAGGAGAGTAAGGAAACCTGAAAAAGGAGAGACTGTCAAAATGCAATGCATGATATGTGGATGCATGCTTTCAAGGATCTCTTGGGGTAAACACAAGAAAATGTTAGAGGTTGAACTTTGCTCTTGGATTGGAGATCTCCGCACCGGTGGATGTCTTTCCACGAGAATCAAGCTCACCATGTCGAGTGGGTCATAGCCACTGATTCAAGTTGTTGTACTTGATCTTTGACTGGAGAACTTTGTATCGATGGATGTCTTTCCACGAGAATCAAGCTCACCATGTCAAGTGGGTCATAGCCACTGATTCAAGTTGTTGTACTTGATCTTTGATGGCATTTGTTTAGAGGAGAAACCTCTTGCCCCTTGGTAGGCGTCTGGTTCAACGTAACCCTGCATCAAAAGAACCCTCGTGATCCTTGAAATGGTTATTGAAAATGCTATGGTATGATGTCATGATGTTATGTACATGTATGCACAAGCAAGTAAGTGTATATGCAGACAAACATATTCACACAAAGCAAACAAGTCCTTAGGTTTAGGCTTGCATGGGGTTCAGGTACTACCCTCTTTCAGTTTCGTTGGTTAAAACCTGTCCTATCAAAAGTAACCAGGTTCTAGAGGATCTCAAATCATTGGCTACCCTCGATCGGTCATAACTCCAACATCACTATCTTTTCTTGCGGCCGGAACCATCGCGAGAGTTTAGCCTCAATGAGTGTAGCATACTGCTACTGTTCTAATGGCCAAGTTGGGTCAATTTAGGGTTCTAAGGTCGGTTGGTGCTTAATGACTCCTTGGAAGACCCATATTCTCCCCGTTTCAACACGAGGGATATCGGTACAGACCAAGGCGCCACACCAACGTAGCCACTGCTTCACCCATGTCGGTATACGCCGGACAAGTCCCTCACAGATTATGCTACCTAAAAGGGTATTCCCCAGATCCGGGTTAGGATCTATGAAACTCCGATACAAAGCCCACAAATGTAAAAGCAAACAAAGCAATCAATTGAAAACAAAGGTGATCTAAACCCTAAGGTAACCCCACTTTGAGTAGTAATCCCCAGCAGAGTCGCCAGTTCTGTGATACGGTGGGAGAACTGACTATGGTTTTGCGTTTGTTTTCGCAAATGTTTCGGTTGAGCAAGAGTCGCCACCGACTTTTTATTTTATCCTAAAGGAAAGGTTAAAAAAGCACAGCAAAAACCTTTTGAGATATTTCGTGGGTTCGGGGGGTAGATTATGAAAAGGGAAGGTATTAGCACCCTTTTCATCCATGGTTATCCATGGGCTCTTAGTTACTTGCTTAGATCACTTGCCTTTTGTTTTAAATTGTTTGAAATGGTGCTTTGTGTGTGTGGGTTTGAAAATGTTTTGAAAAGAAGCCAATGTGGTGGCAACCTTTGTAATGATCCATGTTGGGATGTATACAAAGATGTATGTCTTTTGAAAAGGTTTTCATTTGTTTTTGAAAATTTGTTTTGAAAGTGTTGTGAGATGTGGTTTTAGAAAATAGGCAAGTGTTTTGTTTTTGCAAGTTTGATTCAAGTAACTAAGAGGTTATCTACTCCTAAATTTCTCAAAGTTTATTGCTATGTTTTAACCCTTTTAACAAGTTTGTTCCACCATTGTATTTGGTGGACAATCTCATGTTAGGATGTGAAAGGGACGAACGCGGGTCATCGTTTAGACCATAATTGCAATGGTGTCAAATATCTTTAGGCAATTTTCTTTAAGGGACTTGATCATTTGTTTAGGCAACTTTTTTGAAAGCGTCATCGAGGGACCATGATCACTTGATTTGTGTTTGTTTTGCCCAAAGATACCTAACATGCAATATGGCCCATTTATTGAAGGCAACAAGTGGAATACCCTAGGGGGTGCAAGTGTGATTTGTGTGTCCATTTTCATGCTTATTTATCTTGAAATTAGGTCAAACTATTTTTGTCGTTTTTGATTCGCATACAAACCCTAATTCTAACATGGTATGATTAGAAAGCAATAAAGTGCGAAAAATAAATTTACTAAACTATTACAACACCATATATGGGAAGGGGGGTACAAATGTTCAAATGGGGATTTTGACAAGGAATTTAAACCTAAACTATTACATCAATATTGAATTATTTACAAGATAATTTAATTGCACAAATTAAATAAAATAAGTATGAATATGCAAGATGCAAAAAATGGTGTTTGTATATATGAAAAAAAGTATTTTTATATGTCAAAATAAACAAAAATAAAAGTATTATTTTTTTGGAGTTTTTTCATGTTAAGGGCAAAACCCTAATTTTATTAAATAAAATGTATTATTTATTTATTATGCATAATATTTATTTATTATATACAAAAATAAAATAAAAATGAAGTATATTTGTCAAAAGGTATTTTTATATTAAATATTAATAAGGAAAATAAAAGTGTGTATTTTTGTATTTTACCCCCAAATATTCTAATATATATATATATATATATATATATATATATATATATATATATATATATATATATATATATATATATATATATATATATATATATATATATATATATATATATATATATATATATATATATATATATATATATTATTTACTAAATATGTATTATATATACAAAAAAATAATAATATTTAATATTTATAAAAAAAGTATTTTTTATACAAAATATTTTCAGAAGATAAAACAAAATAAAAAATGAAAATAAAAATGTATTTGCACTATTTTAGTATTTTAGGTAAAAGTATATATATTTATTTATTTATGTATAAACTAAAAGAAACCAAATAAATGCCTAATAAAATCAAAAATGGTGAGAAAAATATTTTTTATATTTTTAATATCATAAGAAAAAATAAATAAGTCAAACCAAAAAAGACAAAGTCAAAAAATCATAAAAATAAGCAAAATGGGATCAGGGGGTGTAAAAGCAATAAAAGGGTGCAAAAAGAAAAAGTCAAACAGGCCCAGCCCAGAACCAGGTCATCTTCAACCTCAGAACATCTTTGTTCAAGCAAGCACGCGTTTTCTATCTCTCAATTCCTGGACTTTCAAGCAAAACTCTCAACATAAAAAATGTAGAGCATTAAGAGACGAATTCAGGGATATAAAGAACTTGACTTAATTCTCTAAGATGAGAGAGAATTTCTTCTCTCCCAATTCCTGACCTAGTTTTTTATCAATGTTCAGACTCAAAATTCTCTAAGCATACATAATATAAATGAAATCTAATCATATGGGCATGTTCAGGGCTATGATTGTGGCATGTTTCCTTCACAAACCTAAAGCTAACAATGCCTATACTGAGAGATAGAACTTCATGAATATACCTGTTCAGTTGGAATCGTGCCTTGCAATAGAGGATCTTTCAGAGCAAGATGATGATTTGTACAACTTCCTTGAAGTGTGAGGATGCTATTACAAGTTCTACTTTGTCCTGAAACCTCTTGAATCGTGCTAGAGAACTTCAACTGCAAAACAAGAAAATGAAAATGGTGAAGTGGCCTGGGAGTGTTACAGGTCGTGTCTTAGGTTTTGGTTAGCTTGCATTAATGGTAGGGAAGGTGTTTGAACTGGTTTGGGCAAGAGTGTATGAAAGGATTGAGCTAGGGAACTCAATCTGCAGCAAGCCCTGTTTTTGTGTAGTTTAAAGGTGATTCTGAGTTTGGGGAGGTATTGAGGATCTTAGGGTCGTGCTTCAGCTTAGGATGAATGTTTGGAATGTGTTTGATAACTTTCTCTAAGCCCTAGTTCACTGATATGGAAGTTGGTATATGTTATGCTATCTTTCTTGAACTTTAAGCAAACAATGGTCAAGTTGTACTTCTAGCCTGTACAGGCCCCCATACTATGCTGCTAAACTTCTTCTTGATCAGTGTGGTTAACTCATAAACTTGTGCCAATCAGATTTCCTTTGTACCTTCTTGATTTGCTTTAGACATAAAGTGTAACTTTTGCAAAAATGGATATAATGCTTTTTCCAATTTGGGATTAATCCTTTAGGCAATGCTTGAACACATAGAACATGGTCTTGGCACAAGGGATTGGCATTAAATTTATGAGTGTAATTGAGATAAAAGACCTGTAATCAAGTGGTGCAAGCTGAGATTGAAATGCATAGTGTTATGAACATGTAACTTGGCCAATTCAAAAGTAAGTTTTTCCTATATTGCAAAATTCGATTCTCTCTAACCATGAGGTTGTTTGATGAGTTCTTGGATATTTTGGAAAGCTTGGAATGTGTACTACAATCCATCTTTGAAGTGAAAATTGAAATTCCAAGTGGAAGTGTATGGAAAATGGTCTTGAAGTTAGGTAAAAAACTTGCCTAAAATAGGTCAAATTTTCACTAAGTTAAGAATGGTTTGGTACCTTTGTTCCAAAAATTGTAACTTGAGATACAAGCCTCTTTTAGGAAAACTTTGTGAATCAAAGTTGTAGATTATGCAATAGGCTACAACTTTCATGGTTAAACTTTTGCTTGAATCCAAATGAATCTTGGTGAGAAAGTGGGGCAAAGTTGGGAAAAAATTAGGGTTTTTTCATAACTTAGAAAAATTCTAAGTTATGAAAAATTCTCATTTCAAACCCTAATTTGCAATTTTTGATTTCTTGGTGAACAAGTTTCATGATTTGGCATGCTTTGATGAAAAATGAATCTTGACCCTTGATTTTGACCAAAAAGTCAAAGTTTGACTTTTCAGTATACAGTCAAAATTGATCAATTGACTGGGAAATTTAACTGTCAATCTTGTGCATTTGGGATCTTTTGAACTTGTTGAGCATGTCAAGATAATTCCATGGGGTCCTTGAGTCCATATGTGAGCTTGGTGTGCCATTGGCTAGGTCAAACAGTCAAAAATTGCCTTTGTGCAGTCAAAACCCTAAAAATGACCATTTTGCCCTTTTGATGATCTGATCAAGTTTCTCTTGGAATTGTGATCCAAACTTGATCAAATGGTCCATGTGAGTTCATAATGTTGATGTGGGTCAATTTTCATGAGATTTGACTGTCAGTTGGACACAGTTGACTTTTTCCCCAATACAGTTGATTTCTAGGTCAACTGTCCAATTGACTGGGCAAAATTTGGAATCAAGACTTGAAACTTGGTATGGATAAACTTGGGAGTCCAACATGAAGAATGAAAGTCATCTTAGGCATTTTAGGTCAAAATATCTTTGTGCAATCACAAACCCTAATTTGGGTCAACAGTGCAAGGAGAAGTCTTGAGCAGAGGAAACCCTAACTGGATTTTGATCTTCAAGGGTCTTGTGATGAGAAAATGTTGAGGAAATGGGAGGGAAAATTTTGGGGTACAACACCAGCAATCAGAGATAACAAAAAAGACTAAAACTAATTCGTTTACCCTCTTTGTTTTCGTATTCTGAGTTTCGAGTTTCTTTTCCAAACTTTCACTAATCTCTCTCCGTTTTGTTTGGTTTACAGGTCATGACGAAGATTGAAGTTGATGGTGATAGCGATGACAGAGATGATGGTGATGAGAGGTCGAAGGCGCGGTGGACAGCGATCTAGCGATTAGGGTTTTCGGATATCGAAACCCTAACCTCTCTTCTCTCTTTCTTCAGCAATTGGTACTGCCTTGGTGCTCTTCAACTTCTCTGTTTCTGTCTTCCAGCCACGCGGTTCTGTTTTTCCCCTTTTGTCCCTTTTTGTATCGTCTATGTTCTTGTTCTCCTGCCTCTGTCTGTAAAAAAAAAACCTTACTGTATTTTTGTTTTTCTTTACTTATAGGTTTTTTCATTAGGTTTTCTGAATTTGCTTTTACAAATTAGCATAGATTTAGGAAGTTTAGAAAGAAATAGGTATTGGATTTCATGTTGTAATTGATTGAGAATATACTGTAATTGATTTTGAATATTGGATTTTGTTGTAATGTAATTGATTGATTAATCTTGTAAATAGATTTGAATTTGTATAAATTAATGCTGTAAGATTTAATTTTGTTTAAGATCTCCACAGTAGATGTTAATTGGGACAAAACGCGCGTGAGTTTTTGTGATGATTGGTGCAGTAGATGTTAGTGCATTGAGCCAACGTTATTTCTTTTATTTAGTCCAGGAACATTGTTTTTTTTATTACAGCAAGAAAAAGATTTTTAATACAACTGGCCCAATTGGCCTTTTTTCCAAAACAACAAAAGAAAAATTTAATAAACAAACTATAAAAGTAATATTTAACAAAAACATTATTGTAATAAAAGGTTGATCAGTAAAAAAAAAATTACGTTTCTAACAAAGAAATATATTTTTGTTTATTTTTAAAATAACAAAAGTTTTAATACTAATATTTTTTCTAAAGCAATAATAATGTCAAACCACAAAAAAGGCATTAGTCTTATTAGAACCTTAAATTAGTGTATAAATTAATAAGAACACCCCTTCTTCTTACTAACAACAACCGTAATTAAAAACTTGATAATCATTCGAAATAGTTTTATTGTTGAATCGCATGGGCCATTGGCCAACATGCTTCGGGAATGGATTCACGGATGCATGGGTCTTTTTTCTTTAGAAAGCCCCATTTTCGCGAATTAAAATACACCCCCTAGTCTTGGATAAGGATGGGCCATCAGATACTGCTGTACCATCCTTAATTAAATATTTCTTCTATTTTAATAAAATCATCGAGGTAGGACAAATTTGGGGTACGACAATTGCCCCTATTCAATTATCTTCCAGTTAAATAGCATGAGAAAACTCGAGTCTTGTGCATTCTGATTGGAAGTTTATTGAATACTTGAAGTATCCCAAAATTTGTCCGATAAACATAAGGTTACACTGATATAGCCTACCATTACGAGTTTTAAGGAAGTAGGCAAAGTTGATGATGTATCACTTACCAGGTTTTGATAGCGAGGCAGATGGTTTTGAACTTAAGAACGCAATTTTGTATGTATTGGTTAGTTTTTTATTATTCATCCATTTGGAGGATGAATACAACAATAACTGATGATGCATGGCTGCTTGGAGACTGGGGCCATTGGTTATGTTCGCGAATCGTTGCATGACGTCTGAGGCGATAAGTTGAGTTTTGTTTTCGAACATCGCTGCATGAAGTATGAGACGAAGATCTGTGTCGCAGAATAAAGAAACACATTGCTGCATGAAGTCTGAGGCAATGGTCTGTGTCATGGAATAAAGAAACACATTGCTGCATGAAGTCTGAGGCAATGAATTTGGTTCGCAAATCGTTGCGTGAAGTCTGAGGCGATAAGCTAGACTTTGTTTTTGAGCATCACTGCATGAAGTCTGAGGCGGTGATCTGTGTTGTAGAATAAGAAATACATTGCTGCATGAAGTCTGAGGCAATGAGTTAGGTTTGCAAATCACTGCGTGAAGTTTGATGTGATAAGTTAAATTTGTTGTTTCAAACATCGCTGCATGAAGTCTGAGACGATGGTCTGGAGTTTGGAACACATTGCTGCATGAAGTCTGAGGCAATGGGTTAAGTTCACAAATCACTACGTGAATAAGCTAAATTTATTGCTTCGAACATCGTTGCATGAAGTCTGAGACAATGGTCTCGAACTTGGCATAACGAAACACATTGCTACAAGAAGTATGAAGCAATGGATTAGGTTCGCAAATCATTGCGTGAAGTCTGAGGCGATAAGCTAGGTTTTGTTTTAGAGCATCCCTGCATGAAGTCTGAGGCAATGATCTAGGTTTTGCAAAAACATTGCGGCTTAGAGGAAAATTAATGAGTTGTGAGAATACATTGCGGCTTAGAGGCAATGTACCGAGTTTGGAGAATACATTGCGGCTTAAAGGAAATGCATTGAGTTTTGATAACACATTGAGGCTTAGAGGCAATGCACCAAGTTTTGAGAATTCATTGCGGCTTATAGGAAATTTGTTGGCTTGGATAATACATTACGACTTATAGGAAATGTGTTGAGTTTGGGTAATTCATTGCAGCTTAGAAGCAATGTGTTGAGTTTGAGGATACATTACGGCTTAGAGGCAATGTGCTGAGTTTGAGGATACATTGAGGCTTAGAGGAAATGTGTGGAGTTTACAAATACATTGCGTCTTAGAGGTAATGTTCTGAATTTTGCAAATACATAGCGGCTTAGAGGCAATGTAATGAGTTTTGTGGATACATTGCGGCTTAGAGGCAATGTAATGAGTTTTACAGATACATTACGGCTTAGAGGAAATGTACTGGGTTTGTAAGGAACTCATCACTGCAGGAAGGCTTAGGTGATGGGCTGAATGTGTGACATCATGAAGACTGAGGTGACGGGTTGAAACGTAGGAGAAGTATTGTGTTGGTCGACCCTTAGATAGTTGAATGAGGGTAAGATTATTTGTCTATTTGTTATGTAATACATGTGTATGCATGCGTATTGAATGTTGTATGTATGCGAAATGTATGATGTTTGACATTGATATGGAACCCTGAGTGTATTGAATATTGAAATGTGTAGGGTATGCATGCCTTAGATATGCAAAATGTATGTGTGAAATGTGTGTAAGATGCGTATATTCCTTGAAATGTTATGAAGACGATTTCTGGCATTCTCTCCTTTAAACCATTGCCTTAGAGTTACCAATTCCTGGCGTGGTCGGTTGTGTCGTCTTAGTATTGTTGAACTTTGAACATAGTAGACAATGTTAGCAAAAATTGAACATTGATTTTGTATTGTGAGCGCGGATGTAGGTGTAGACGTAGGTAATAGCCTATGCGTAGATTTGTATGTTATAAGTGCAGGCGTAAGTGTATGTATTTGCATATGTGTGGCCTTTGTGTTGTCAGCACATGCGTAAGCGTATACGTATGTAGATTCATATATTGTGAGCGTGAGCGTAAGTGTAGATGTATGTATAGAAGTGGCAGGAGTACACATGTGTTTGGACGCGTGCGAACGTCGACCTTGTGTTGCAAGTTATGCATAGGTGCTGACATGGACGTAGACTTTGTGTGGACACGTAGATGTAGGCATAGACTTGGTATTATTGAGTGCAAGCATAGGCACAAATGTGCATGTGGGTGTGGACCTTTTTTGCATCGTGAGCGTAGATATATGCGCAGGCATGGACATATGTATGGAATTTGTATTGTAGACGCAAGAGTAGACATGTGCGTGCATGTAGACGTGAATTTTATTTCAATATTTTTCTAATCCAAAGGTTTTTCCGATGTTTTGTCGAATGGTTTTATTTTGTTAATCCCCCGAAATGGTTTCAAGACAATATTCACAAGTAATGATCGCAGTATTTTGTAAACAAGTTTGATAAAAATAAAAATGCAACTTGAAAGATGCAAAGAAAGCAAATGTTTAATTGATATGCCTCTGAATAGGCGAGAGTACAAGATGCAATTCCTAGAAAGAGGTAATTACAGAAGGTTTTAGAACTGTAAATGGCAAATAAAAATGATAATTGCTATGCTGTTCTCCAATATCCTTTTAATGATCTCATCTCCTTTGCTTCTGAATTGTATGATTCAGATCTATCTCTCCCTTCGTGGTTCATAGTCGCAACTCTTAGATCGCAGTCTTTTTGACCTTTATTTCTTTGTCAGAAATCCCTAACTTTTGTCTGGATTGCCCTTTCGGGTTTTCAATCCACTGGGATAATAATTTTTTTTTATATGCGCCTAATTTTTTCCTGGATCGCCCTTTAGGGTTTTCGATCCATCGGGACACTCCTTTTTTTCCTAAGTCACCTGTTTAAGGTTCGAGCTTAGCGAGCTTCTTATACATAGTATTTTTTGAATGCGTCTGAATTTTCCAGATGCGGTAGTTCTTCCCCATCCATTGTTGTGAGGATAAGATTACCACCGGAGGATGCTGTTTTGACTTTGTACGAACCTTCGTAATTGGGGTCCGTTTACCACGTGAGTCGAGGCATAGTAGCAGAATCTTCTTGAGTACTAGACCATGTCGTGGTTCATCTTGTACAATATGTCGTTACTTTGAAAGAATTCCGAGGCTAATTCTCGTAGGGTTTGTTTGCCAATGCTGGAGGCATTTTTCGGATGTCATGAAACCAAGGCTTGTTATATTGTCATTTTTTTTAATAGCAAGGAAATGTGCGGGCTCTTTGAAGTGTCTGTTTGTGATGCGCGGTTCATAGTTAGACCAAGTTATTTTGAACATAGACGACATAGTTGTCAGGGTGTCTGTCATTTGATTTCCTTTTTGTGGGATGTGACTGAAAGTGATCTTTGCGAATTCCGCAGTCAGTTTTCAAAACATGATCCCAATATGGAACAAGTTTTGGATGTTTAGTATCCCGTTCACCATTGACTTGGTATATGGCTTGTGAGCATTCTTTGGAGAAGTCAATACTGCCCCTATATCGTGCCCTGGTGCATTTGAAGCCTCGTCGAATATGGATACCCAACGTGCCCTTGGCTCGGGTTCTTCGTCAGATCTAAGTACTTCGTAATTGCTTATTTTTATAGCACTGTCTGTATTTGGCATTTGCCTGTTTCTATAGATACGCGCAATAACTTGATCAGCTTATTTGGGGCTCCTCTCTAACGTATCCCCTTAGCTTGGTTTCTTCCAGGTCTTCCCATGTGTTCAAATTAATGGTCCTAATAGCCTCTTGATATGGTTGCGTATTATTGGATTTTCTTTTTATTTCACTCGCCGTTTTCTCAGAGACTTCAAGATCTTTATCATCTTCCTCTTTAGCTTTGTTGATAGGAACATCAAAATTATATCTGATCGCAGCAGTAGCATTATCGCTGGTTTTGGGCATGAATTTGCACCTTTATCATGTTTTGGTGCCGATTTAGTATACGAATATTTGAAAATGCATATGCAGAGAAAGTATTGCCATTTTTAAATTTAAAAAATAAATGCAAGAGAAAGAAGAGGGATCTTAATTGAAAATAAAATATAACTTTTATTAATCGTAAATATTGTCTGAAACAAAACAGGGAAACCCTTACAAGAAACCCTTATGTCTCGGGCTTGACATAGGTTCTCTCGAAAACAAGATAAATTAATTAGGAAAGAAAAAGGTCTCAGGAATCTCCATGGTCATCCATATTTTGAGTTTTTTCTCTCGGGGCGCATTCTTGGATGAATTCAGTTTCCCCTTTGGTCTTGGATTTGTTGAATATTTTTGCCCCATGTCTGCCATGCACTACTCCATTGCTGACAAAAAGTCTCTTGGATCGGAGGAAAATGTGCTTCGCCCTTCAGAGTAGCTTTATATTTTTCTTTAGGATCTTGTCCAAACTGGACTATCCCATGGTCCCCTAGCCTTTGTATAACTCTTTCGAAATCTTCATTGTATTTTAGCGGGAGTCCACATCCTAACTGATATTCTTTCAGCGAGTTTATCGGGGTCTTTACTTGTCTGTTTGCCCCAGAGTCAGTGACTACTTCAATTGCATTTATTGTTAGCCCATCGTGCGACGGCGTAGGGTCTGATGTGATGTTGGGATTTTCAAAAGTGATGTCTTGAGAATCCAATAAATCTTGCACCTTGTGTTTGAAAGGCAAACACTGTTCTATGGTGCGTCTAGGAGAATTAGCGTGATACTCACATCTGGCGTTGGCATCGTATCTTCGTGGGAGTGGCCCGACTGGTGGAGCTAGAGGCTTGAGTTCCACTAAGGATGCCTTAACTAGCTATTGTAATAGCTGACTGGGTGGTATCGGGAGTGGATCAAATTTCCTGGGTGGCCTTCTGCCTTGCTGTTGTCCTAATGGGATCACTAATGGTTGTTGTACCCTCGATTGTGATGCCACATCATTAATTTCTCCCTCTTTTCCTTTGGGGAAGTTTGAAGTAGTCTGTTTTGAATTGTAGGGAGCATTTGATGGTCCCCCTGATATCTTCCCACTTTTTATCCCTGTCTTGATTCTTTCTCCGATGGTTACTAGGTCTGAGAACCCCGAAGAGATACTTCCAACCATCATCTCATAATACAGCCCGTGCAAAGTTCCCATGAACGTGTCTACTAACTCCTTCTCTAACAACGGTGGTTGCACACTGTATGCCAACTCCCTCCATCTCTGAGCATACTCCTTGAAGGACTATTCTTTCTTCTGGGACAAATTCTGGAGTTGCATACGGGTAGGCGCCATGTTTAGGTTATATTTGTAATGCTTCAGAAAAGCATTAGCGAGACCTGCCAAGGTTTGAATATGCATTCTCTCCAGTTGCATATACCAGTCTGAAGATGCCCCACTCAGGCCATCTTGAAAATAGTGAATCATTAGCTTCTGATCATGGGCATGGGTGTGATCGGTGGATCTGGAACTGACTGTTTAATGCTGGTTCGCGAAATTTCGCGGTGAGCAAGAGTCGCCACCGTCTTTTATTTTCTCCAACATGGACAGGACAAAAGCACAGCAAAATTCCTTATAAGATAATTCTCGGTTCGGGAGGTAGATTTATAGAAAGTGAAGGTGTTAGCACCCTTTCTATCCATGGTTATCCATTGGCTCTTAGATACTTTCTCATTTGTGTTTTCAAAATGTTTGTTTGCTTTTCAAGTGTGAGTGAGTTTGAAAAAAATTTTCTTTGAAAGTTTCAGATCGACTCTTGTATCAGTCCTCAAGAGTGTTTGAAAAATTGTTTCGAAAGCTTTTTGAAAGTGTCAGTGTGAAAAGAGTTTTTTGTTTGTTTTTTTTTGAAAATATCAAGTATCTACGAGTCATCTACCTACCCTAAGGAATTAAGATGTGTAGAAGTCCTTAAGGTAGTGCCATCCCACCATTGAGAGGTAGGTAGCACCACCGTTGGAGGTGTTCGGGTCAATTCGAGGGTCAGGGACAGTGTGGTCACCAGAGCAATAGTAGGACACCTTAGAAGCTACCCTTATGCCATGTTCATGGACATAAGGACTTACTAAAACGTCTTATACTCGACGACCTCGTTTCGAGGGGCAAGGCAACAATGAGGCGTACCCTAAGAGTGGTGTGTGAATTGTGTGTCATTTTCAATTATGTTTTATCTTGATCATGCATTGGGTGAGCTACGCTTTGATTTTATTTGGGCCATTCATTCTTTCATGCAAAGTTTAGCAGTTAAGGGGTGCGAAAATTAAAATGCGGAAAATAAAGGTCCTACGCTATTACAAGGCGCGGGTCTATACATCGCCAAATTAACAAAGACCCGTTTTTTAATAAAATGCAGAAAATAAATAAATTTCCTAATTACTATTACAAGGCTTGGAACAATTACATAATATTTGAAACAAAAAATAAGGACAAACACGCGAAAAGAAATTAGAATCGAATATGCGAGGGCGTTGGACCCTTTAAAGAAATTGGATTGAAATTGAAAGTTAATTAATGATTAAATAAAGAAAAGAAATTATTTTTATGTTTTTTGGTATTTATGAAATAAAGAAAATTAATTAAAATTAGAAATTAAATGAAACCCTAGTTCTAAATTATTTTTAATTGTTAAGGAAAAATATTTACTTTTTAACCTAATTTACCCTAATTAATTAATGACATGTTTATTTACAAAGTAATTAATAATTAATAATAATGGGGATAAGAAAATTATTTAAGCAAAAGAATAAAAATGCTAAAAACCTAATTTCTACATTTTTTAGTTTATTTAAGAAAAACATTAGAATTTTAACCTAATTTTACTAAATTGATTATTAAAAACTTATTTACAAAAATATTAATGGACTAAATATTAAATAAACATATTTTTTTTAGTTTTGATTTTTTTTCTGGTTTTGTATTATGAAAATTAGATTTGTGAATTAAATAAAACAAAAAAAAAAGCAATTAAAATAAAAAGGAGAAAAGAGAAAGAAATTAAGAAATATAATGCAAACCATGGGGTGTCTGACCCAATCTGGGAGGTTTGTTGAAAGCAGTTTTGGCCCAAGAATCCCAAGCCCTTTTAACTTTTTGTGGTTGTGTGAGGAATGGTTGAACAGCGTGCATGGTGGAATTCGCGTGATGGCCTTTGGATTGATCCCTGGGGACGTGTGGCAGGCACATGCATTGGGCGTTTGGTGTACCATTGGAGAGAAGTACCACCTGAACATGTTACAAGCAAAATTATTGAGAAATATGGGGGACATGGGAATCGAACCCAGGTCCCAGTACCTGCATGACAGCGCATCTACCAACCCAACCAACGCGTTTATTTGTTAGTTTAGTGGAACGTGATCAATATAATGGAAAAACAATATTATGCTGTAGTAATAAAAAACGCGCCAGTATTCAAACTGACCAACCATGTCCCAATAACTCAGCGTCTTCTTCGTTTGCCTGAAAATAAAACAAGAGATAGCGGGGGTTTTAAACCCCCACTAACTATAATACACAAAAATAGCGATTAGCATATAGTTCATCATAAATTGAGCGCGAGTTGGGAGATCAATTCGTTTGGATGTCCTGATTTCAATGGCACTGGTTTGATTGGCCAATTTTTCCTTATGTGTGAAACCCCAAATCTGGAGCTCTGAAACCCTAAAGAATGTCAATGGCAACTTTTGATATAGGCAACATTAATTCAATTAAAGGACACCGATAGCTTCAGAAAGTTCATGTTAGTGTAAATCAAACATTAAAAGTCATGAATCATGTATGGAATTCAAAATACGATTATGAATAATTTCATGAACAGGGCGATGGTGTTCTACCACTTCTTTGAGTATGGAGAGCTGGTTTTGATTGAAATCCCTTCCTGGATGTCCTAGCAAGCTTTTGGAATAACTTTTAGGCCTTGAAACGAGCTCTAGCTAGGTTTTCAGTTTTGAGATTTTTTGTCAAAAGTTGCAATGTTGTTCTTGTGTTGAGCGTAGCTTTTGTGTCTCAGGCCTTAGGTTTCACTTGTGCACATGTATATGAATAGAATTAGGTCAAAAAGCCAGCCCAAAATCCATCCATTGATGATCCAAATATTTGATTTTATTACATCCTTTTTCAAATCTTTTTGCCATGGAAACTTGCCTATTTTGGAAGATTTTGTCTCTTGAGATTGGTACACGAGATATTGAGCATATAATGAGTGAAATCTCTGCATAAAAAGATTTGAAAGGTGTTATTTGCTATTTTTTCATATTTAATTTTAATTAAGTGAATTAATAATAATAAAAATTCAAATAATTAATAAAAAATGAGAAAATAACTCCCTTGGAGGTCAATGGGTCGTGCATAGCCTTTGGGTGATGATTCATGGAAGAAATTGTGGCCCATTAGCATTTTTGAGGCATTTGAAGCAAAGTTGACTTTTCAAAATTCCCAAAACTTTCCCAACTTCCACAAGGCATATCTTGCTCCATTTTTAAGATTTGATCATGTTCTTAGACATTTTGGAAAGGTATTGAAGTCCTCTAACCAATGTATTTGGTCCCATGTCATTTTGATTTACCAATCTCAAGTTATGGTCTTTGACTTAAAGTGCCTTTTTGTTGACTTTTGAAAATGACCTATAATGTTGAGATTGATAACTTTTTGTGAGAGCATTTCTTGGACTTGAAGTGTGAAGATGAGTTGTAGGAAATGTCATTCTCTTCACAATGAGCTTTGGATGGAATTTTTCTGATAAACCATGTGGAAGTTATGCCCTAGTCAATTTGCAGTTGACTTTTTCAATTGTCCAAAAAAAGAAACTTTCGCATCTTGAGACTTTTTGAGCCATGCTTTGAGAATCATGATCAAGAATTGATCAAATGATGTTTGTGGCTTCAAAATAAGATGTTGACCAAAAATTTGGACTTTTGACTATCAAATGACCATTTTGCCCCTGCAGTTGACTGTGAAGCAATTAGGGTTTTTGACTGTGCAATCTGGTGCTGTGAGTCTTGAAACTTGGCATATGGATGATTGACAATGTTTGTAGGCATGTGGGACTTGATTGGACTCTTGAAAATCTCAATTTATTTGCCAGAACCAAAACCCTAATTTTGATAGTGTTAGGAGGCAATTGGACTGTGCAACCCTTGGGAGATTTTGAACCTTGATCTTGGCAAATATTGAAGAATATGGGAGGGGAAATTTTTGGGTACAACAGTTGCCCCTGTTCAAACTTCTTAAACCTGAGGATGTAGATTGGCTGTCGTGCCTTTCGTAATCCGAAGGTGGAAGATGATTGAACACTAGAGTGCCCAGAAATTTGCGCTCACATAGTAGAGTGTTAGCAGTATGATGGTGGGAATGGGCTTACGGATGCCATTTGGAGATTGATGGATAGGAAGATGGGCTTATAGATGCCATCTGGAAGTGTGACTGAACTTTGTCGGGAATGGGCTTATAGGTGCCATTTAGAGACTGCTGGTATGTGGAGAGATGGGCTTATAGATGCCATCGGGAGGTCGTCGATCGCATAAGAGATTCCTTAGCGAGAACTTGCATACCTGAGAAAGAAAATGATTACCTGGCTTGTTACAGGAGTTGGTCTTCAAACTCTTTGTGTAGATGCGCCCTGGCTGGATACATGAATCAGATCTTTAAACTCTTCGGACGTGCCCTGGCGAGATACAGGAGTCGAATCCGGAGAATACAGTCGTCAACAGATACATCCTGGCAAGATATAGGAATCAGATCTTCGAACTCTTTAGACGCACCCTGGCAAGATACAGGAATCGGGTCTGGTAATGTTAGTCGTCAACAGATACACCCTGGCAAGATACAGGAATCGGATCCTCAAACTCTTCAGACGCACCCTGGCAAGATACAGGAATTGGGTCTGGTAATGCTAGTCATCAACAGATACACCCTGGCAAGATACAGGAATCAGATCCTCAAACTCTTCAGACGCACCCTGGCAAGATACAGGAATCGGGTCTGGTAATACTAGTCGTCAACAGATACACCCTGGCAAGATACATGAATCGGATCCTCAAACTCTTCAGACGCACCCTGGCAAGATACAGGAATCGGGTCTGGTAATGCTAGTCGTCAACAGATACACCCTGGCAAGATACAGGAATCGGATCCTCAAACTCTTCAGACGCACCCTGGCAAGATACAGGAATCGGGTCTGGTAATATTAGTCTACAACAGATACACCCTGGCAAGTTACAGGTATCAGATCCTCAAACTCTTCAGACGCACCCTGGAAAGATACAGGAATCGGGTCTGGTAATGCTAGTCGTCAACAGATACACCCTGGCAAGATACAGGAATCGGATCCTCAAACTCTTCAGACGCACCCTGGCAAGATACATGAATCTGGTCTGGTAATGTTAGTCGTCAACAGATACACCCTGACAAGATACAGGAATCGGATCCTCAAACTCTTCAGACGCACCCTGGCAAGATACAAGAATCGGGTCTGGTAATGTTAGTCGTCAACAGATACACCCTGGCAAGATACAGGAATCGGATCCTCAAACTCTTCAGACGCACCCTGGCAAGATACAGGAATCGGGTCTGGAATCAGTCGTCAACAGATACACCCTGGAAAGATACAGGAATCGGATCTTTAGTTGCGACCGTTGATAATAATTATCTTTGTATTAACCTTTGTCCTGAAAAGACAAAACGTTAGTTGTGCGTAATGTCATGATGTATGACATGCGTGATGTTCTCGTGAGATTGTATGTTCATGATGCGTATATGCATGCTACAATGTATGAAGATGCGATGTTTATGAATGTATGTTTTCATCTTAGGAAAATAAATCCTTGACGGGTGTCGGGAAGTTAAATCCTGGGCTGATGGGAATAGCATTCTTTGTTTCCACTGGGGAGTGGTGGTTGCAAGAATACCGGTAGGAGATGATGACTCTGTTGGGGAATAACTTTGGAGATTACTCTGTGGGGGAAGATTACTCTAGCGACCTTGCTGGGGAACAATACTCTGTGGGAAGAGAGGTACTTTGCTGAGATGTTGATGATAACTCCACTGGGGTACCATTGTTATGTTGGAAGTTTTAATAGACTCCGTTGGGGATGAGAAGACTTCGCTGAGGACGATCTTTCCGTGGCTTTTGGATGAGGATAACCCAGTTATATCCTGGTAGGGAAATAACCTTTGAAGAAAGCCGGGAGACGCGTTCGTGCTCTGCAGGGGATAAGCTTCCGGAATCTACTGGGGATAAGCTTACTGCTGGGGAGATGGATTCCACTTTCTTGGGGAAATCTTCAGACTGGACTCTCCTGGGGAAATTTTTTTGAGATATACTGGGGAGGTGGCTCCGTTGGATGTCTAGTATACCGCCGGGGAACAATCTTAGATCAAGACTGTCGGGGGATGCTTGTTAGGAATGTTCGTATATTGTGTTGGGGGAATGTTGAGATCTGCTGGAGGATACCCAACTTCCTTAAGGCTGACAGTATAGCTTTACTTGGGGAGAGTGCATTGACTTACTGGCTCACTCTCTGGGGAATTAAGATATCTTGGTTATGTTCTTCAGCTGAACTTACCTTGGTACCTTGGTGGACAGAGCAATTAGATCGCTTGGACAACTCATTATTTCCCCTGTTTCTAATGTTACCTGTAATTAATCCTTTGTTTCGTATGCAAATATTTATGAGTTGGCAATTAGTGTCAAATGCATACATCACAAATTGAACCTTGGACGTTCTTCGCAAAACAAAACAAAAAAAGGAAAAAACAATTGGCAATTTTAGCTGAAAAGTGAATTTATATTGATTTTGAATTTGCCTGTAAATAGGCGTTTACATACAAGAGGCTGACGTCCTAGTAAGAGAACGCCGCCGAACAAAAGAGTTTATACAATTTGTACAAAGGGAAAACAAAACAGCTATGTGAAAAGAATAATCCCACTGGGTTCCAACTCTGCTATCGCCTTTATATCTTCGAGCGTCTCATCACTTTGCTGCTCAGTTGAAGATGAAACTGATTGATCGATGCCGTTTGAACTTGATAGTTGATACCGGATTTCGGATGCAAGGTGATCCAATGAGACATAGTATTACGCTTTAATCCCTAACTTTTGCCTGGACCGCCCTTTCGGGTTTTCAGTCCACCGGGATACCCATTTTTTCCCAAGCCGCCTTTTCAGGTTTTCGACTTGCCGGGTGTACAGATTTTTTCATTTCATCCCTCATTTTTCCCGAACCCTTTTGGTTCGCCGGGAAGCCCTAATTTTTGCCTAGGTATGTCAACCTAGCGGGTCTTTTATCATGCGTAGTATCTTTTTACTATGTCTGCATTGGCGGGATGAGGAAGGTCGTCACCATCCATGGTGGTTAGGATCATGGCTCCTCCTGAGAACACATGTTTAACCACAAATGGCCCTTCGTACGTAGGGGTCCATTTGCCCCTGGGATCACTCTGAGGAAGAATGACGCGCTTGATTACCAGATCCCCAACTTGATATTCTTGTGGTCTGACTTTCTTGTTAAATGCCCTGATCATCCGCTTTTGATACGTTTGACCATGACAAATAGCAATGAGCTTTTTTCGTCAATTAAGTTTAGCTGATCAAGTCGTGTCTGGATCCAATCATCTTCGCTCAGATCTGCATCCTTCATTATCCGGAGGGAGGGTATCTGCACTTCGATCGGTAAGACTGCCTCCATGCCATAGACCAAGGAAAAAGGAGTTGCCCCGGTTGACGTCCTTGCTGAGGTACGATACCCATGTAGAGCAAATGGTAACATCTCG
This sequence comes from Vicia faba, assembly GCA_948472305.1. NCBI lineage: Eukaryota > Viridiplantae > Streptophyta > Magnoliopsida > Fabales > Fabaceae > Vicia > Vicia faba. The sequence continues at coordinate 1,470,500,231 of OX451738.1, read as the reverse complement.
TGCCAATCTTTATAGGTCACTGTCATCTTCTGCACAATCTTCTTGATATTCTTATTCGCTGCTTCTACAGCCCCATTCATCTTCGGCCGGTAGGGAGAAGAATTGTGGTGCTGTATCTTAAATTGTTTGCAGAGCTCAGTGATCATCTTGTTATTAAGATTGGTACCGTTGTCTGTAATGATTCTTTCCGGGATGCCGTATCGACAGATCAGGTTATGCCGAATGAACCGTGCCACAACATTCTTGGTTACAGTGGCGTAAGAAGCTGCTTCAACCCACTTCGTGAAGTAATCAATCGCTACCAGGATGAAGCGATGCCCGTTGGATGCTGTAGGTTTAATCTCACCGATCATATCAATGCCCCACATAGCAAAAGGCCAAGGTGCTGTCAAGACATTCAGAGGAACCGGAGGAACGTGCACCTTATCTGCATAAATCTGGAATTTATGACATGTCCGAGAATGTTGGTAACAGTCAGCTTCCATTGTGGACCAGAAATATCCTGCCCGAAGGATTTTCTTCGCCATGGTATGTCCACTGGAATGCGTTCTGAAGGTACCTTCGTGTAGCTCTGCCATGATCCTTTCTGCTTCAGTCTTATCCACACAACGCAGTAAGGTCGAATCATGGTTTCGTTTGTACAGAATGCCGTTGCTAAGGAAGAACTTTGCTGCGAACCTTCTCAGAAACTTCTTGTCGTTGACAGATGCACCTTCAGGGTATTCCTGAGCTTCCAAGTACCTTTTTACCTCGTGATACCAGGGTTTTTCAGTTACTACCTCAGCCTCAAGATCACAACAGTATGCCGGTTCGTCCAGTTTCCAAATAATGACCCGGGGAGCCTCATTGTCCCTTTTGACTTTGAACATAGAAGACATCGTAGCTAACGCGTCCGCCAGCTGATTCTCCTCTCTTGGAAAGTGTTCAAAAGTTATCTCTGTGAAATGGGGGATCAATGTCAACACACATTCTTTGTAAGGAATAAGGTTCGGATGTTTCGTATCCCACTCGCCTTTGATCTGATTGATCACGAGAGCGGAATCTCCGAAGACACTCAGAAACTTGATCCTTAAGTCAATCGCAGCTTGGAGACCCATGATACACGCCTCATACTCCGCCATGTTGTTGGTGCAGTTGAAACATAGCCGGACAGTGAGTGGAGTATGAGTGCCTTGAGGGGATGTGATCACAGCGCCGATACCGTTGCCCAAAGCGTTGGAGGCTCCGTCAAAGTGCATAGACCATCGGGATCCTTCCTCAGGTCCTTCATCCGGTCCAGGTATTTCACAATCAGTCACTATCATGATGCTCTCGTCAGGAAATTCAAAGTTCATTGATTGGTAGTCGTCTACTGCCTGGTGTGCCAAGTGGTCTGCCAATACACTTCCTTTGATAGCTTTCTGAGTCGTGTACTGGATGTCGTATTCTGTCAAGATCATTTGCCATCTTGCTATTCTTCCAGACAGAGCAGGCTTCTCAAATATGTACTTTATCGGATCCATCTTTGAAATCAACAAAGTAGTGTGAGTCAGCATATACTGTCTCAGCCGGCGAGCAGCCCATACCAAAGCGCAGCAAGTTTTCTCGAGCAGTGAGTATCGGGTCTCACAGTCGGTAAACTTTTTGCTAAGGTAATAAATGGCATGCTATTTTCGGCCAGGCTCGTCATACTGCCCCAACACACATCCCATTGAGTTGTCGAGTACTGTCAGGTATAGTATCAGAGGTCTCCCTTCAACCGGTGGCATGAGAATGGGTGGTTCTTGGAGATACTCTTTGTTTCTGTCGAAAGCAGCCTGACATTCATCATTCCAACGTACTACCTGATCTTTCTTCAGCAGCTTGAAGATTGGCTCACAGGTAGCAGTTAGGTGCGAGATGAATCGGGAAATGTAATTCAGACGTCCTAGAAAGCCTCTGACCTCTTTCTCTGTCTTAGGAACTGGCATCTCTTGAATGGATTTAACCTTGGCAGGATCCACTTGAATACCCTTGTCGCTTACGACGAAGCCTAGCAACTTTCCAGATCTTACCCCGAAGGTGCACTTGTTCGGGTTCAACCTCAACTTGTACAACTTCAGACGGTTGAACAGTTTCTGCAGATGGTCAAGGTGTTCCTCCTCAGTTTGGGACGTTGCGATCATATCATCGACATACACTTCAATCTCATGATGGATCATATCATGAAATAAAGCAACCATGGCACGTTGGTAGGTTGCCCCAGCATTCTTCAGTCCAAAAGGCATGACCTTGTAGCAGAAGGTGCCCCACTGAGTAACAAAGGTAGTCTTTTCCATGTCTTCCGGAGCCATCTTGATCTGATTATAACCTGAAAAACCATCCATGAAGGAGAATACCTTGTGCTGAGCAGTATTATCAACCAGAACATCAATGTGAGGTAGGGGAAGTCATCCTTAGGGCTGACCCTGTTCAGATCCCTGTAGTCAACACACATTCTGACCTTACCATCCTTCTTCGGTACCGGCACCACATTGGCAACCCACTGAGGGTAAGAAGTCACTGCAAGAAACCCGGCATCGAATTGCTTCATAACCTCAGCTTTGATCTTGTCAGACATCTCGGGACGCATACGACATACCTTTTGCTTAACCGGAGGGCAATCTTCCTTGGTAGGAAAATGATGGACCACAATGTCGGTATCCAACCCAGACATGTCTTCGTAGGACCAGGCGAAGATTTCCATATAATCATGTAACATTTGAGTCAACCGTTGTTTCACGCTGAGCTCCAGATTGGCACTAATCTTAACTTCCTTTCTATCTGCCTCAATACCCAGATTTATCGTTTCCACTGGCTCTTCATGTGGTTGAATTGCCCCCTCTTCCTGGAGTAACAGTCTTGCGAGCTCACCAGGCACTTCGCAATCATCTTCACCTTCGTCTTCGGCTAAGTTGATCGGATTTTCGAAGTCATAACTGGCAGTAGCAGAGTCGTTACCAGTGAGATCCAGAGTGGATTGAAACCTGTACGGGTGACTGTGTATAAATACAGCTGTTTTGCAATATATAAAGAAAGAAAGAAAGAAAGGGAGCACAAGATTTGAAATGCGAGAAACGTCCAAGATCTTTATTCATGATATATGGAAATGACAGTTATAAGCCCTCACAAATGAAGCCAACGGTGCCCCGGGTAAGACACCGGACCATAAAGTTTCAGTTTTATTGTTTATTACAAATAACAAAAACAAAGGAATTCATTACTGCGTAACAAAAGTAACAGGTAGGTTGTCCTTTGCAGTCCAATTGCTAGGTCCACTGTCGACCGTCGGATAAATCCAGCTGTTGAACTCAGATTCTTCCACTTCGTCATCATCCCTGATAGCATTTACTCCATGAGCAGGCAGGGGAGCTGTCACTACATTGGGTTTCTCAGGTGCCTCAAACTGTACCTCCTTCGCATCAATAAGGTCCTGCACCTTGTTTCTCAGGGCCCAGCAATCATCAGTAGAATGCCCCGGGCTATCGGAGTGATAAGCACAGCGGGCATTGGGATTATACTTAGGAGATGCAGTATTCATAACCTTTGGAGCCTCTCTGACGGTCACCAAGTTGGTCGATAGCAGTTGCAGTAAGATTTGTGACAAGGTCATACTCAGCCGGGTAAATTCTCTTCTGGGTCTTTCACCCCTTGGTTGGTTAGGTTGCCGAGGAGCGGCAGCAGGTTTAGCAATTACCACCGCGTTGACAGCTTGGCGGCGTTCTGGTTTATCTTGCCTACTAGGCCCATACACAGCACTGGCCTCCTTCTTAAAAGGTTTCTTCTCAGAACTTGAAGACGCACCTTTCTGAATTTTACCTGACTTCATACCAGCCTCTATCCTTTCCCCAGTCAGAATGAGGTCAGTAAATCCTGCAGACGAATTTCCAATAAGGTGATTAAAGAATGGCCCAGATAGGGTCCCCAAGAACATATCCACTAGCTCACGGTCTGTTAACGGAGGCTGCACCCTGCCAGCCAAATCCCTCCACTTCTGCGCATACTCTTTAAAACCTTCTCCCGATCCTAACGACATACCCTGGAGTTGGGTACGTGTAGGAGCGAGGTCGGCATTATATTGATACTGCTTGTAAAAAGCAGTAGCCAACTCCTCCCAGTTACGAACCTTGGTTCCATCCAGCTGATAGAACCATTCGAGATGAGTCCCTGAAAGACTCTCCTGGAAGAAGTGGATCCACAAGTTTTTGTCCACTGTATACGGCTGAATCTTCCGCACATAAGATCTGAGGTGTAGCTTAGGGCAGGATGCCCCGTCATACTTGGTGAAAGATGGTGCTTTAAACTTGTGAGGGATGATCACACCAGAAGATAAACCCAAGTCTCCGAAATCCAAGCCAGGCACTTGTTGAATTTCCATGGCATTCAGACGGTCTTCCAACTGCTTGTATCTGTCTTCAGCTGGAGGATACTGCTCCTCATTAAAATCAGTCTCATTGTCAGAGACCACCGGACTAGGAGCCCTTCCCCCCTGGGGACTGTCTTTTCCTACAGAAGAACCAGCTTCCTCATTCTGCAGTGTGTTTCCAAATCTCCGGCCCGTGTTGAATAGAACAGTTCTCTTCTTCTTCTTCTTCTTGACCAGCAGAGCCTTCAGCTCCTCTTGACCTTGAGCCAAACCCATGATCAGCTCTTGAAATTGGGTGTTCTGCGCCTGAAGGGCCTTGATAGACTGCTCGGTAGATGATTCAGGGTTCATGATGATGAAATAAACAACGAAGAACAGTAAGCAACCTGAAAAGAAGAGTACCTGTGATGCACATGATGAATGGAATGCGTATGATTTATGTTTTCAAAGACAGTCGGGAATCAACTTTGTAAACAAAAAGGAACACACTTTATTAGATTCAACTTTGAAATTTAAATTGTTCAACAGATTGCCCTTAGGCGTTACATAAAAAATGGAAATACTGTAAAGGGAAATAAAACTGTAAAAGAACATCCAAAGCTCGTCATTGATCCCAGGGTCTCCTCTTCTCAGTATGGATGTAGTCATTCAAAGCTCGCTCGTTCTCCAACTGCTTTGTCAGCTTCTGGATCTTCAATTCCTGCTCGTTGTACTTTTCCCGATAAGAATCCCGTTCTTCCCGTAGTTGCGCCAAAGACCTCTTTAGTGTATCATAATCAGTAGGTATCTGAGGAGGGAGGACAGTTGGAGGAACCCCATCCTTGTTAGGATACTCAAGAATGACGGGTCTGACAGCTTCGTACGACATACCTAACCTCTGAGCACGGATGCGGACCCATTTGTAGTAGGCTTCCATAGGTAGAGAAGTCTTTGGTCCCAACTCTTGTGGGTCTGCTTTGTGAATTCTGTCCCAAGCCTTGATGAACCTACGACGCAACTCGTCACTATCCACCTGAAACTCGAAACTGATGTGAGGCACCAACATCTCATGAGGCCCTGCTCTTCTGGCTCTTCCAAACTGACGGAGTGCTAGACATGGATTATAAGAGATTCCTCCTTGGGTACCAATCAGAGGAACATTAGGGTATTCTCCGCAATGATCAATAACAGCTACCTCATCCAAACCTCTGAGAGTCCAAATGATGTCCTTATCAGTGAGAGACATTAACCTATGAGCCCAACCTCTTCCTTCTTTGTTCTTCAGCACGAACTTAGGGAGGTGCGAAATAAACCACCTCACTAACAAAGGAATGCAACACCACAGAGTTCCTCGTCTTCGGGCAGTACGAGCATAGAGTTGTTGCAGGATGTCACCCAAAAGAGTGGGCACAGGGTTCCGAGACGTGAAGATCCTTATGGCAGTGACGTTAATGAAGTTGTCAGGATTAGGGAACAAGACTAGACCATAGATTAAAAGAGCCAGGATGTCTTCATATGCCCTAAAGTCCAAGTCATTCCAGAAACTGTTAGGTTTACCAATCAGAAACTTGGCCAAGAAACCCTTAACTTTGCTTCTAGTCACCCAGTTGTCCATTACTTCTTGGTGGGACAAGGGAAGAGCTGCAGCAACCTCCTCAAGCCTAAGAGTCTTTTCCCAACCAGTGTAGGGAGTCTGATCCAAGACAGGGATACCAAGTAAATCAGAGAACTCTTCCAGGGTAGGGACCAACTGGAAGTCTTGAAAGGTGAAGCACTGGTACAGAGGGTCATAGAACTGGGTCAGGACACTCATCAGTTGTTGATCCCACTTTGCTGTGACTAAACTGAGAAGAGAACCATGCCTCTGGATGAAGGAAATAGTATTTAGAATTCTGCTAACCAACTCTTCAAGCAACTCAGGTGGGTGAACAAAGTTGAACCGGATAGTATTCCTTCGCATAGGCATCATGATGTCCTACAAAATAGAGCAAAGGTGAAACCCTCTTGTCTTTGAAATGGTCAGTCCTTATGCAGGATGCATGCAATGTTTATGATGGCATGATGTTATGATAAAGCACACCACAAATATTTACAAAGGCAAACATGATAAGGCACACAAGTCACACAAGAGAAGCCCTTAGAGTTTAGGCCAGCATGGGGTCTAGGTATTACCCTCTTTCAGTTTGTTGGTTAAGACCTGTCCTATCAGAAGTAACCGGGTTCTAGAGGATCCCAATATCACTGACTACCCTCAATCGGTCATAACTCCAGCATCACAATCTTTTCTTGCGGCCAGAACCATCACGAGAGTTTAACCTCAATGGGCGTAGCATACTGCTACTGTTCTATTGGCCAAGTTGGGTCATTTAAGGTTCTAAGGTCGGTTGGTGCTTAATGACTCCTCAGAAGACCCATATTCTCCTCGTTGCGACACAAGGGATATCGGTACAGACCAAGGTGTCACACCAACGTAGCCACTGCTTCACCCATGTCGGTCTATGCCGGACAGGTCCCTCACAGCTTATGCTACCTAAAACAGGGTATCCCCAGATCCGGGTTAGGATCTATGTAACTCCGATGCAGCCCACAATAATAAAGCAAACAAAGCACAACAATTGAAAACACAGTTATGAACTATCCTAAGGTACACCTCACTTTATAAGATTCCCCAGCAGAGTCGCCAGTTCTGTGATCGGTGGATCTGGAACTGACTGTTTAATGCTGGTTCGCGAAATGTCGTGGTAAGCAAGAGTCGCCACCGTCTTTTATTTTCTCCAACATGGACAGGACAAAAGCACAACAAAATTACTTATGAGATAATTCTCGGTTCGGGAGGTAGATTTATAGAAAGGGAAGGTGTTAGCACCCTTTCTATCCATGGTTATCCATGGGCTCTTAGATACTTGCTCATTTGTGTTTTCAAAATGTTTGTTTGCTTTTCAAATGTGAGTGAGTTTGAAAAAAAGTTTCTTTGAAAGTTTCAGATCGACTCTTGTATCAGTCCTCAAGAGTGTTTGAAAAATTGTTTCGAAAGCTTTTTGAAAGTGTCGGTGTGAAAAGAGTTTTTTGTTTGTTTTTTTTTGAAAAGAGCAAGTATCTACGAGTCATCTACCTACCCTAAGGAATTAAGATGTGTAGAAGTCCTTAAGGTAGTGCCATCCCACCATTGAGAGGTAGGTAGCACCACCGTTGGAGGTGTTCGGGTCAATTCGAGGGTCAGGGACAATGTGGTCACCAGAGCAATAGTAGGACACCTTAGAAGCTACCCTTATGCCATGTTCATGGACATAAGGACTTACTAAAACGTCCTATACTCGACGACCACGTTTCGAGGGGCAAGGCAACAGTGAGGCGTACCCTAAGAGTGGTGTGTGAATTGTGTGTCATTTTCAATTATGTTTTATCTTGATCATGCATTGGGTGAGCTACACTTTGATTTTATTTGGGCCATTCATTCTTTCATGCCAAGTTTAGCAGTTAAGGGGTGCGGAAATTAAAATGTAGAAAATAAAGGTCCTACGCTATTACAAGGCGCAGGTCTATACATCGCCAAATTAACAAAGACCCGTTTTTTAATAAAATGCAGAAAATAAATAAATTTCCTAATTACTATTACAAGGCTTTGAACAATTACATAATATTTGAAACAAAAAATAAGGACAAACGCGCGAAAAGAAATTAGAATCGAATATGCGAGGGCGTTGGACCCTTTAAAGAAATTGGATTGAAATTGAAAGTTAATTAATGATTAAATAAAGAAAAGAAATTATTTTTATGTTTTTTGGTATTTATGAAATAAATAAAATTAATTCAAATTAGAAATTAAATGAAACCCTAGTTCTAAATTATTTTTAATTGTTAAGGAAAAATATTTACTTTTTAACCTAATTTACCCTAATTAATTAATGACATGTTTATTTACAAAGTAATTAATAATTAATAATAATGGTGATAAGAAAATTATTTAAGCAAAAGAATAAAAATGCTAAAAACCTAATTTCTACATTTTTTAGTTTATTTAAGAAAAACATTAGAATTTTAACCTAATTTTACTAAATTGATTATTAAAAACTTATTTACAAAAATATTAATGGACTAAATATTAAATAAACATATTTTTTTTAGTTTTGATTTTTTTTCTTCTGGTTTTGTATTATGAAAATTAGATTTGTGAATTAAATAAAACAAAAAAAAAGCAATTAAAATAAAAAGGAGAAAAGAGAAAGAAATTAATAAATATAATGCAAACCATGGGGTGTCTGACCCAATCTGGGAGGTTTGTTGAAAGCAGTTTTGGCCCAAGAATCCCAAGCCCTTTTGACTTTTTGTGGTTGTGTGAGGAATGGTTGAACAACGTGCATGGTGGAATTCGCGTGATGGCCTTTGGATTGATCCCTGGGGACGTGTGGCAGGCACATGCATTGGGCGTTTGGTGTACCACTGGAGAGAAGTACCACCTGAACATGTTACAAGCAAAATTATTGAGAAATATGGGGGACCTGGGAATCGAACCCAGGTCCCAGTACCTGCATGACAGCGCATCTACCAACCCAACCAACGCGTTTATTTGTTAGTTTAGTGGAACATGATCAATATAATGGAAAAACAATATTATGCTGTAGTAATAAAAAAACGCGCCAGTATTCAAACTGACCAACCATGTCCCAACAACTCAGCGTCTTCTTCGTTTGCCTGAAAATAAAACAAGAGATAGCGGGGGTTTTAAACCCCCACTAACTATAATACACAAAAATAGCGATTAGCATATAGTTCATCATAAATTGAGCGCGAGGTGGGAGATCAATTCGTTTGGATGTCCTGATTTCAATGGCACTGGTTTGATTGGCCAATTTTTCCTTATGTGTGAAACCCTAAATCTGGAGCTCTGAAACCCTAACGAATGTCAATGGCAACTTTTGATATAGGCAACATTAATTTAATTAAAGGACACCAATAGCTTCAGAAAGTTCATGTTAGTGTAAATCAAACATTAAAAGTCATGAATCATGTATGGAATTCAAAATACGATTATGAATAATTTCATGAACAGGGCGATGGCGTTCTACCACTTCTTTGAGTATGGAGAGTTGGTTTTGATTGAAATCCCTTCCTGGATGTCCTAGCAAGCTTTTGGAATAGCTTTTAGGCCTTGAAACGAGCTCTAGCTAGGTTTTCAGTTTTGAGATTTTTTGTCAAAAGTTGCAATGTTGTTCTTGTGTTCTGAGCGCAACTTTTGTGTCTCAGGCCTTAGGTTTCACTTGTGCACATGTATATGAATATAATTAGGTCAAAAAGCCAGCCCAAAATCCATCCATTGATGATCCAAATATTTGATTTTATTACATCATTTTTCAAATCTTTTTGCCATGGAAACTTGCCTTTTTTGGAAGATTTTGTCTCTTGAGATTGGTACACGAGATATTGAGCATATAATGAGTGAAATCTCTGCATAAAAAGATTTGAAAGGTGTTATTTGCTATTTTTTCATATTTAATTTTAATTAAGTGAATTAATAATAATAAAAATTCAAATAATTAATCAAAAATGAGAAAATAACTCCCTTGGAGGTCAATGGGTCGTGCATAGACTTTGGGTGATGATGCATGGAAGAAATTGTGGCCCATTAGCATTTTTGAGGCATTTGAAGCAAAGTTGACTTTTCAAAATTCCCAAAAATTTCCCAACTTCCACAAGGCATATCTTGCTCCATTTTTAAGCTTTGATCATGTTCTTAGACATTTTGGAAAGGTATTGAAGTCCTCTAACCAATGTCTTTGGTCCCATGTCATTTTTATTTACCAATCTCAAGTTATGGTCTTTGACTTAAAGTGCCTTTTTGTTGACTTTTGAAAATGACCTATAATGTTGAGATTGATAACTTTTTGTGAGAGCATTTCTTGGACTTGAAGTGTGAAGATGAGTTGTAGGAAATGTCATTCTCTTCACAATGAGCTTTGGATGGAATTTTTATGATAAACCATGTGGAATTTATGCCCTGGTCAATTTGCAGTTGACTTTTTCAACTGTCCAAAAATAGAAACTTTCGCATCTTGAGACTTTTTGAGCCATGCTTTGAGAATCATGATCAAGAATTGATCAAATGATGTCTGTGGCTTCAAAATAAGATGTTGACCAAAAATTTGGACTTTTGACTATCAAATGACCATTTTGCCCCTGCAGTTGACTGTGAAGCAATTAGGGTTTTTGACTGTGCAATCTGGTGCTGTGAGTCTTGAAACTTGGCATATGGATGATTGAAAATGTTTGTAGGCATGTGGGACTTGATTGGACTCTTGAAAATCTCAATTTCTTTGCCAGAACCAAAACCCTAATTTTGATAGTGTTAGGAGGCAATTGGACTGTGCAACCCTTGGGAGATTTTGAACCTTGATCTTGGCAAATCTTGAAGAATATGGGAGGGCAAATTTTGGGGTACAACAGTTGCCCCTGTTCAATCTTCTTAAACCTGAGGATGTAGATTGGCTGTCGTGCCTTTCGTAATCCGAAGGTGGAAGATGATTGAACACTAGAGTGCCTAGAAATTTGCGCTCACATAGTAGAGTGTTAGCAGTATGATGGTGGGAATGGGCTTACGGATGCCATTTGGAGATTGATGGATAGGAAGATAGGCTTATAGATGCCATCTGGAAGTGTGATTGAACTTTGTCGGGAATGGGCTTATAGGTGCCATTTAGAGACTGCTGGTATGTGGAGAGATGGGCTTATAGATGCCATCGGGAGGTCGTCGATCGCATAAGAGATTCCTTAGCGAGAACTTGCGTACCTGAGAAAGAAAATGATTACCTGGCTTGTTACAGGAGTTGGTCTTCAAACTCTTTGTGTAGATGCGCCCTGGCTGGATACAGGAATCGGATCTTTAAACTCTTCAGACGTGCCCTGGCGAGATACAGGAGTCGAATCCGGAGAATACAATCGTCAACAGATACATCCTGGCAAGATACAGGAATCAGATCTTCGAACTCTTCAGACGCACCCTGGCAAGATACAGGAATCGGGTCTGGTAATGTTAGTCGTCAACAGATACACCCTAGCAAGATACAGGAATCGGATCCTCAAACTCTTCAGACGCACCCTGGCAAGATACAGGAATTGGGTCTGGTAATGCTAGTCGTCAATAGATACACCCTGGCAAGATACAGGAATCGGATCCTCAAACTCTTCAGACGCACCCTGGCAAGATACAGGAATCGGGTCTGGTAATGCTAGTCGTCAACAGATACACCCTGGCATGATACAGGAATCGGATCCTCAAACTCTTCAGACGCACCCTGGCAAGATACAGGAATCGGGTCTGGTAATGCTAGTCGTCAACAGATAAACCCTGGCAAGATACAGGAATCGGATCCTCAAACTCTTCAGACGCACCCTGGCAAGATACAGGAATCGGGTCTGGTAATATTAGTCGTCAACAGATACACCCTGGCAAGATACAGGAATCAAATCCTCAAACTCTTCAGACGCACCCTGGAAAGATACAGGAATCGGGTCTGGTAATGCTAGTCGTCAACAGATACACTGTGGCTAGATACAGGAATCAGATCCTCAAACTCTTCAGACGCACCCTGGCAAGATACAGGAATCGGGTCTGGTAATGTTAGTCGTCAACAGATACACCATGGCAAGATACAGGAATCAGATCCTCAAACTCTTCAGACGCACCCTGGCAAGATACAAGAATCGGGTCTGGTAATGTTAGTCGTCAACAGATACACCCTGGCAAGATACAGGAATCAGATCCTCAAACTCTTCAGACGCACCCTGGCAAGATACAGGAATCGGGTCTGGAATCAGTCGTCAACAGATAATAATTATCTTTGTATTAACCTTTGTCCTGAAAAGACAAAACGTTAGTTGTGCGTAATGTCATGATGTATGACATGTGTGATGTTCTCGTGAGATTGTATGTTCATGATGCGTATATGCATGCTATAATGTATGAAGATGCGATGTTTATGAATGTATGTTTTCATCTTAGGAAAATAAATCCTGGACGGGTGTCGGGAAGTTAAATCCTGGGCTGATGGGAATAGCATTCTTTGTTTCCACTGGGGAGTGGTGGTTGCAAAAATACCGGTAGGAGATGATGACTCCGTTGGGGAATAACTTTGGAGATTACTCTGCGGGGGAGATTACTCTAGCGACCTTGCTGGGGAACAATACTCTGTGGGAAGAGAGGTACTTTGCTGAGATGTTGATGATAACTCCACTGGGGTACCATTGTTATTTTGGAAGTTTTAATAGACTCCGTTGGGGATGAGAAGACTTCGCTAAGGACAATCTTTCCGTGGATTTTGGATGAGGATAACCCAGTTATATCCTGGTAGGGAAATAACCTTTGAAGAAAGCCGGGAGACGCGTTCGTGCTCTGCAGGGGATAAGCTTCCGGAATCTATTGGGGATAAGCTTACTGCTGGGGAGATGGATTCCACTTTCTTGGGGAAATCTTCAGACTGGACTCTCCTGGGGAAATTCTTTTGAGATATACTGGGGAGGTGGCTCCGCTGGATGTCTGGTATACCGCCGGGGAACAATCTTAGATCAAGACTGCCGGGGGATGCTTGTTAGGAATGTTCGTATATTGTGCTGGGGGAATGTTGAGATCTGCTGGAGGATACCCAACTTCCTTAAGGCTGACAGTATAGCTTTACTTGGGGAGAGTGCATTGACTTGCTGGCTCACTCTCTGGGGAATTAAGATATCTTGGTTATGTTCTTCAGCTGAACTTACCTTGGTACCTTGGTGGACAGAGCAATTAGATCGCTTGGACAACTCATTATTTCCCCTGTTTCTAATGTTACCTGTAATTAATCCTTTGTTTCGTATGCAAATATTTATGAGTTGGCAATTAGTGTCAAATGCATACATCACAAATTGAACCTTGGACGTTCTTCGCAAAATAAAACAAAAAAAGGAAAAAACAATTGGCAATTTTAGCTGAAAAGTGAATTTATATTGATTTTGAATTTGCCTGTAAATAGGCGTTTACATACAAGAGGCTGACGTCCTAGTAAGAGAACGCCGCCGAACAAAAGAGTTTATACAATTTGTACAAAGGGAAAACAAAACAGCTATGTGAAAAGAATAATCCCACTGGGTTCCAACTCTGCTATCGCCTTTATATCTTCGAGCGTCTCATCACTTTGCTGCTCAGTTGAAGATGAAACTGATTGATCGATGCCGTTTGAACTTGATAGTTGATACCGGATTCCGGATGCAAGGTGATCCAATGAGACATAGTATTACGCTTTAATCCCTAACTTTTGCCTGGACCGCCCTTTCGGGTTTTCAGTCCACCGGGATACCCATTTTTGCCCAAGCCGCCTTTTCAGGTTTTCGACTTGCCGGGTGTACAGATTTTTTCATTTCATCCCTCATTTTTCCCGAACCCTTTTGGTTCGCCGGGAAGCCCTAATTTTTGCCTAGGTATGTCAACCTAGCGGGTCTTTTATCATGCGTAGTATCTTTTTACTATGTCTGCATTGGCGGGGTGAGGAAGGTCGTCACCATCCATGGTGGTTAGGATCATGGCTCCTCCTGAGAACACATGTTTAACCACAAATGGCCCTTCGTACGTAGGGGTCCATTTGCCCCTGGGATCACTCTAAGGAAGAATGATGCGCTTGATTACCAGATCCCCAACTTGATATTCTTGTGGTCTGACTTTCTTGTTAAATGCCCTGATCATCCGCTTTTGATACGTTTGACCATGACAAATAGCAGTGAGCTTTTTTCGTCAATTAAGTTTAGCTGATCAAGTCGTGTCTGGATCCAATCATCTTCGCTCAGATCTGCATCCTTCATTATCCGGAGGGAGGGTATCTGCACTTCGATCAGTAAGACTGCCTCCATGCCATAGACCAAGGAAAACGGAGTTGCCCCGGTTGACGTCCTTGCTGAGGTACGATACCCATGTAGAGCAAATGGTAACATCTCGTGCCAATCTTTATAGGTCACTGTCATCTTCTGCACAATCTTCTTGATATTCTTATTCGCTGCTTCTACAGCCCCATTCATCTTCGGCCGGTAGGGAGAAGAATTGTGGTGCATGACAGCGCATCTACCAACCCAACCAACGCGTTTATTAGTTAGTTTAGTGGAACGTGATCAATATAATGGAAAAACAATATTATGCTGTAGTAATAATAAAACGCGCCAGTATTCAAACTGACCAACCATGTCCCAACAACTCAGCGTCTTCTTCGTTTGCCTGAAAATAAAACAAGAGATAGCGGGGGTTTTAAACCCCCACTAACTATAATACACAAAAATAGCGATTAGCATATAGTTCATCATAAATTGAGCGCGAGGTGGGAGATCAATTCGTTTGGATGTCCTGATTTCAATGGCACTGGTTTGATTGGCCAATTTTTCCTTATGTGTGAAACCCTAAATCTGGAGCTCTGAAACCCTAACGAATGTCAATGGCAACTTTTGATATAGGCAACATTAATTCAATTAAAGGACACCAATAGCTTCAGAAAGTTCATGTTAGTGTAAATCAAACATTAAAAGTCATGAATCATGTATGGAATTCAAAATACGATTATGAATAATTTCATGAACAGGGCGATGGCGTTCTACCACTTCTTTGAGTATGGAGAGTTGGTTTTGATTGAAATCCCTTCCTGGATGTCCTAGCAAGCTTTTGGAATAGCTTTTAGGCCTTGAAACGAGCTCTAGCTAGGTTTTCAGTTTTGAGATTTTTTGTCAAAAGTTGCAATGTTGTTCTTGTGTTCTGAGCGCAGCTTTTGTGTCTCAGGCCTTAGGTTTCACTTGTGCACATGTATATGAATAGAATTAGGTCAAAAAGCCAGCCCAAAATCCATCCATTAATGATCCAAATATTTGATTTTATTACATCCTTTTTCAAATCTTTTTGCCATGGAAACTTGCCTATTTTAGAATATTTTGTCTCTTGAGATTGGTACACGAGATATTGAGCATATAATGAGTGAAATCTCTGCATAAAAAGATTTGAAAGGTGTTATTTGCTATTTTTTTCATATTTAATTTTAATTAAGTGAATTAATAATAATAAAAATTCAAATAATTAATCAAAAATGAGAAAATAACTCCCTTGGAGGTCAATGGGTCGTGCATAGCCTTTGGGTGATGATTCATGGAAGAAATTGTGGCCCATTAGCATTTTTGAGGCATTTGAAGCAAAGTTGACTTTTCAAAATTCCCAAAAATTTCCCAATTTCCACAAGGCATATCTTGCTCAATTTTTAAGCTTTGATCATGTTCTTGGACATTTTGGAAATGTCTTGAAGTCCTATAACCAATGTCTTTGGTCCCATGTCATTTTGATTTACTAATCTCAAGTTATGGTCTTTGACTTAAAGTGCCTTTTTGTTGACTTTTGAAAATGACCTATAATGTTGAGATTGATAACTTTTTGTGAGAGCATTTCTTGGACTTGAAGTGTGAAGATGAGTTGTAGGAAATGTAATTCTCTTCACAATGAGCTTTGGATGGAATTTTTCTGATAAACCATGTGGAAGTTATGCCCTGGTCAATTTGCAGTTGACTTTTTCAGCTGTCCAAAAATAGAAACTTTCGCATCTTGAGACTTTTTGAGCCATGATTTGAGAATCATGATCAAGAATTGATCAAATGATGTCTGTGGCTTCAAAATAAGATGTTGACCAAAAATTTGGACTTTTGATTGTCAAATGACCATTTTGCCCCTGCAGTTGACTGTGAAGCAATTAGGGTTTTTGACTGTGCAATCTGGTGCTGTGAGTCTTGAAACTTGGCATATGGATGCTTGACAATGTTTGTAGGCATGTGAGACTTGATTGGACTCTTGAAAATCTCAATTTCTTTGCCAGAACCAAAACCCTAATTTTGATTGTGTTAGGAGGCAATTGGACTGTGCAACCCTTGGGAGATTTTGAACCTTGATCTTGGCAAATCTTGAAGAATATGGGAGGGAAAATTTTGGGGTACAACAATGGGCATGCATCTTTCTTCAATACATACGAAGATGATTTCTTGGACAAATGATCCCCTTGTATTTTTCAAAGTCGGGTACTTTGAATTTTGGCGATATCATCTTGTCAGGAACTAAACCCATTTCCAGAGCGTCTACTTCGAAAGCATCAAAACCCTCCACAACTTTTAATCTTTCCTCCAGGGCTTTGCACTGATTCATCACTAATGGATTATCAATGATATGAGTACCATTCATCTTTGAGGGCGCTTGGTTGGTATCCTCTAGGCCGTGCTCTCCGTATTGCAGGTCCAAGTAATTGTCTATATCATTGGTCGAAATTTTTAGGGTACGAGATTCCCATGCTTTTGGCGGAGGTGGGACAAACCCTTCAGTTTCAGCTTCTTTTTGGGCCATGAAGGACTTCTGGAGTCCTGCCTCTAACTCTTTCCTTAGTTGGTGACCGCTTGATGCACCAATAGTCTGGGATAATTCCTCGAAAGCTACCCTGGGAATTTACTCTTGCCTGTCAATACTGTTCTTCAAATCCAAAAGAACTTGATTCAAATCTCCTTTGATTGAACTTATGCCGCCTTTTACTTGGTCGAGATTCTCTTTGAATGCATCATGAGTTTCCTCGATTTTCTCCATTGTTTTCTGTTGATAGGCCCTGGTTTGATATGGAGGCCAAGGAAGTGGCGATCTCCTTCTACCAATGGTTCAATTGGAGAGATTGTTTTTGAAAAAACGAGTTTTGATATGATATGATATGCAGGTGTTCATGAATGCATGCGTGCGAACAGATGTGTATGAACATGAAATGGTTTCTTGTGTTAAATGTCTTATTCACTTGGGTACACATTTATCTTTTGCTTATTTTTATTCGATGACTATCCTTAAAATAGATACGCAAACGAGATGTGGAAACAAAATGCCTCCATTGAAGGTAACATAAGTCATATATTGAAAAATATTACAATCTTAAACCAAAACTTTATTTGCGCAAAATCAAGCAAAAAGGAAATAAGTCTTCTAGGTGCGCCTTCGGACATATGATCTTGAAACCATCCCCTATTGCTGGACAAAACTTGAGAAAGTCTTCAGCATATTATTTCCCTTTTGTAGCCTTGATTTTAGACATGTTTGGCGTGTTGATGCGGCAAGTTGTTTCCTTCGGTATCCATTTTAAGAGACAGTCACCGGGATTTTGAGTTTATTATCATCTTTTATACCCCCTGTGAATAAGACAAATGTAGGGTGATGAAAATATGAAATGCATGACGAATACATGAAATGTATGAATGCATGAGTGTAAGGTAGGGTTACAGGACTTTTGGTAATAAGTACCCCTATAAGGTAGGGTCCTTAGTCTTGACCTACAGTTGATCTACCCTCCCCTAAAGGTGGCTTCCTTAAGGGTGTCATGAATAACACCAAAGGGAAAAGGCAAAAGGGCCTCCCTTAGGTGGAGCCTCTTTACAGACTGAAACTTTCGTCTCAAAGTCGTGAAAGGTCTCATCATGAGATTTTAGGTTAAGGTCGTTACAAAGAGTCATGGGTGACCCTCCAAATTCTTACTCGTCAAGAGGATATCTCTCGATAAGTATTCCTTTTTCGGTAGTTCACCGACTCTAGGAGAAGTCGTCACATAAACTCACAGGGATGATGTACCCCCTAAGCTAATAGACGAACCTTCTTTCTAAGGGTTATATTAGAAAATATTTTTGTGATAGAAAAATCCTGCCACACAGTAAATATATGATGATAAGAGAAATTGACAGTAAATAAATAAATGCGATAAAGTAGATAAATGAAAGAAATAAATAATGTAAAAAAAAAGAAACCCCAAATATACCTAAACCTAGGGTTAAGTAGAGTCCCCAATAGAGTCACCAGCTGTAGCAACTGGTTTTTAAATCGAGAGTCGCCACTATTAGTTTTTATCCTAGGGAAGAGAATCTAACAGAAAACCCTAATTCACAGACAGAGATTCTAGGTTTTAGACTTCTTTAGACGAAAGGAAGGTGTTAGGCACCTTTCATCTACCTTGTTCACAAGGATACTAGGTTTTAGGTTTGAGTTGGGGAAACAGGATTTAAATTTTATTAGGGGAAGGGTTTAAATTTTTTATAGGGGAACTCACTACGATTTTTGATCGTATGCCTACGTATCCTCTTAAGAAGAATAAGAGTCCCAATTCGTAGTTTGTAATGGGGTTGGTGTTTTTTAGGGGTTTGCAAACATATTTTGAATCACTTCACACAAGGTCGGGAGTAGTGATTGCGGAGATTTTGACTGAGTGCGCAGTAAGTCAAAACTAGTTTGAAACCCTTTGGCAAAAATAGTTGATTAGTTTAGTTTATTGCGAAAAAATAGTTTGATGATTTCTTTGTATTTTTAATAATATTAATTGCAAAATATCTTATTAATGTATGATTAAAATATATTTTAATGCAAATATAAAAAATATATGTACCTGAGTTTTGAATAAAAGTAATTTATTTGTTAATATGATGATATCTACATATAATAAATAATAATAATAGATAAAATATGATAATAAAAATTAATATTAATAATTATTATTATTATAAATAAAAAAATAAATAGATAATTAATAATGATAATAAGAATAAAATATAGTATAAAAAATAATATAAAAGAAATAAAAAAAATAATTTAAGCAAATCTGGGGGGGGGGGGGGGGGGGGTTGTAATTTCTATTGACAAGTAAAATAAGGGGGGTGCCTAAAGGAAATCTGGGCTAAGGCCCAAGTATGTTTTTGGACAGGGGAGTGCGTTTGGCATGATGGTTTAGAAAAGTGACAGAAGGGGGCGTGAAAAGCAGCTGGGCCCGGGCCACACACGTTTAAAGAGGGGGCCAGGTGGATCATGTGTAGCGAGGGAGTATTAGTTTACCGTGCAGACTTGGCCTAACGGCTGTCTGATCAGAATCGAATGGATGAAACTGAGGGCACATGGTAATTTTGGTATACGCGCGTGCATGTGATTGGGACGGATACATTTTGATTAAAATTTCATTTTCTTTTTTTCAAATACAATTTTCTTCTTCCTCTCTTTCACTCGTAACCCTCTTTCTCCTTCTCTCCACCCTAATGTTCCCAATGTCTCCGCGGCGGCTAGCCTAACCAAACCCTCAAACCCAGCAATCAGAGATAACAAAAAAGACTAAAACTAATTCGTTTACCCTCTTTGTTTTCGTATTCTGAGTTTCGAGTTTCTTTTCCAAACTTTCTCTAATCTCTCTCCGTTTGGTTTGTTTTTCAGGTCACGGTGAAGATTGAAGTTGATGGTGATAGCGATGACGAAGATGATGGTGATGAGAGGTCGAAGGCGCGGTGGACAATGATTTAGCGATTACGGTTTTCAGATATCGAAACCCTAACTGCTCTTCTCTCTTTCTTCACCAATTGATACTTCCTTGGAGCTCTTCAACTTCTCTATTTCTGTCTTCCAGCCATGCGGTTCTGTTCTTCCCCTTCAGTCCCTTTTTATATAGTCTTTGTTCTTATTCTCCTACCTCTGTCTGTAAAAAAAAACCTTACTGTATTTTTGTTTTTCTTTACTTATAGGTTTTTTCATTAGGTTTTGTGAATTTGCTGTTACAGATTAGCATAGATTTAGGAAGTTTAGAAAGAATTATGTATTGGATTTCATGTTGTAATTGATTGAGAATATACTGTAATTGATTTTGAATATTGGATTTTGTTGCAATGTAACTGATTAATTAATCTTGTAAATAGATTTGAATTTTTATAAATGAATGCTGTAAGATTTAATTTTGTTTAAGATCTCCACAATAGATGTTAATTGACACAAAACGCGCGTGAGTTTTGGTGATGATTGATACAGTAGATGTTAGTGCATTGGGCCAGCGTTATTTCTTTTATTTAGTCCAACAACATTGTTTTTTTTTATTACAGCAAGAAAAAGATTTTTAATACAACTGGCCCAATTGGCCTTTTTTCCAAAACAACAAAAGAAAACTTTAATAAACAAACTATAAAAGTAATATTTAACAAAAATATTATTGTAATAAAAGGTTGACCAGTAACAAAAAATATATTACGTTTCTAACAAAGAAATATATTTTTGTTTATTTTTAAAATAACAAAAGTTTTAATACTAATATTTTTTCTAAAGCAATAATAATGCCAAACCACAAAAAAGGTATTAGTCTTATTAGAATCTTAAATGAGTGTATAAATTGATAAGCACACCCCCTCTTCTTACTAACAACAACCGTAATTAGAAACTTGATAATTATTCTAAATAGTTTTATTTTTGAATCGCATGGGCCATTGGCCAACATGCTTCGCGAATAGATCCACAAGTGCATGGGTCTTTTTGCTTTAGAAAGCCCCATTTTCGCGAATTAAAATACACCCCCTAGTCTTGGATAAGGATGGGTAATCAGATACTGTTGTACCATCCTAAATTAAATATTTCTTCTATTTTAATAAAATCATCGAGGTAGGACAAATTTGGGGTACGACAGAAGGTGTTGGAAATAAAATAGCGTGTTGCAGGTGGAAAGCATAAATCTTCAATCAGAATGATCAAAGTAGAAGGAGAAGACAACAATTCAAAATCACTCCTATAAGAGGTCTCATGAAAAATCTTTCAAGTGGCATCAATAAAAATTCCTAAGGGAAGTCAAGAAGAAAAGATGAGAAAGAAGAAGGAACACCGAGATGAAAACATGGAAGTTGGAATTAGCTGGAAGCACAAATGGGTGGATACTTTTGACCTGAATAAGTTCTGGATTATGGAAGAAAGATGCAATAAGGTGTGGAAGAGGAAGTACCTCCCATAAGGGGTGACCCGTGGAGCCATGTGATGTTAAACGTAGCGCTTCGTGGGAGGTAACCCACACTTTTAATAACTTAATTTTTCTTTTTGTTTTTGTTTGCAGGTAATAAAAAGGGAGTCTTACTGGTGAGAGCTAGGAGGCTGCAACATGTGTTGCATTACCCTCTGTGAGTCACCTTCTTGAGCTTGTTCCAAAACATTGGGGTCAATGTTCAATTCAAGTTTGGGGGGGGGGGGGGGGTTATTTCTTTTCTGCTTTTAGAATTATTTGGCAGTGCTTTGTGAATTGCTGTGTAAATCCACGAGTTGAAGTTCTTCAAGTTGGCCGGAATTTTTTATTTTGATCAAGAACTTGAGTCTCATAGAATTCAGGAATAGTATATAGAGACAAAGGGATAATTATTCGAGGGTAGAAAGTTCGGGATAACGTGACAGGATACGAGTCTAACGTGCAAATTTGTACCATAATGCTTAAATCCTGAGAAGTACTCCTAAATTAGTTTATCCTCACAGTCTGGCATAACATAGATTCACATGCATGTACGATTGAAGGAGAAAGAAGTAAATTTGGAACCAAATGATGAAAAGGAGGTAAAAGGAAACTGGCTCGCTAAGTTGGGTATCCCTCACCAGGTTATTCATCCCAAAGGGGGTTGATCCCCAAAAGTCGTTCATAAAGGACAATATATAAACTGAAAAGTTTTGAAATTTTCATATGAATTATAAAGGAGCAAAAGCTCTTATTTGGTGTCTGAGCAAAAATATCTCTTAATCAGTCTTGTGCATGTGATGATCATCAATAATTATCATTGCCTTAATTTGACTGTCCGAATGAAAAAGGAGGAAGATCGGAAAGAGACTTAAGTACAAAGCATAGTTAGAGAGGTGTCTGAAGAAGAAACTCTAAAGTTAAAGATTCTTAAGCAAACTCTTCGCGTCATGTGAACATCAGATGAACTACTTTTTGATCAATTTGAACTGATGTCTCGCGTATGAGTATCAGGCTTATGTGATTTTCATTAGTTCTTGTAATGGTCACTTGAGGTCAAGCAACGATTAAAGTTAGGGGGAGTTTGACCTGTTGTTTTTATATAGGAATTTAGCATTTATTTTGGTTATTGTTTCATATAATTGATTGATATTTTATTCCATTTTACCGAGTTTTATGCTTTGGTTTTGTAATTTGTTATTTTCAAGGTCAAACAAATAAAACAGATGAATCGTGATAGAAAATTGCAGGATGTAGAGATTTGGAAAAAGTTCAGGTTCGAGCAAGGTAGAAGGCGACACGGGCGCCCGTGTCACACGACACGGCCCGTGTTAAGTTAGCCGATGCATGAATTGTTGGAGGAAGGACCGAGCGCGACACGGCTCCCATGTCCCATGATTTTATGACCCAAAATTATTCCTTCTTGCACCATAAAATGACACTTCTCCCAATTTAGGATTAAGTTGGTCTGCTGACATCTTTCTAACACACGAGATAAATTAATCAAACAATTATCAAATGAAGAACCAAAGACAGAAAAGTCATCCATAAATACTTCCATATGCTTTTCAAGCATGTAAGAGAATATGAATGTCATACAACTCTGAAATGTCGCTGGTGCATTGCACAACCCAAATGGCATCCTTCTGTAAGCAAAGATACCATATGGACAAGTGAACGCTATCTTATCTTGATCTTCCGGTGCTACCGTAATCTGATTATACCTAGAGTATCCATCCAGGAAACAATAATAATCATGACTATATAACCTTTCCAACATTTGATCAATGAATGGTAAAGGAAAGTGGTCTTTTCTAGTAGCAATATTCAATCTTCGGTAATCCATGCACACTCTCCAACATGTAACACTTATGTTAGTAATCAACTCATTCTTCTCATTTTTTATGACAATTGTTCCTCCCTTCTTAGGCACCACATGAACAGGGCTCACCCATGCACTATCAGATATATGGTAAATAAGACCTACATCTAACAACTTCACAACCTCTTTTTAGACAACTTTTTTGATTGCAGAGTTGAGTCTTCTTTGAGGCTGGACATCCGGTTTTTGATTATCATCCATCAATATATTGTGCATGCAAACTGTGGGACTAATACCTTTCAAATATTTAATGGCTCATCCGATAGCACCCTTGTATTTCTTGAGCACTTTGATGAGTTGGTCTTCCTGAACTTCTTTTAAGCTAGAGCGAATAATAGCTAGGCATTTCTCTTCAGTGTCATGAAAGATATACTTGAGATTTCCAGGAAGCTGATAAGTGCAAATTGTATTTTTTTTTTTGCAGTTATCGACTCTTGGTTGTTAATATCAGTTGAATAACCCAACTTTGTGTATAAATATGTTTAGTATTTGTATAATTCATTTTCTTGTATAAAGTGTATCATTTGATAGTTTTGTATTCATTTTAAAGGTATTTGAGCATTGTTGGAACAAGAGGAATAAATCTCCAAGATGCATTTTTGGATCAATAAAGGAATAAGGCGAAATATTGGAGCCATTCCAAGTTATGCAGTAAAAGCAAAAAAAGTTGTTAAACTGTCATGCATCATTGGGAGAAACTTCTATCGCCAGGCGATAGTGGGAGAGAAGACCATTTTTGATGATTTCCTTTGCCTTACTTTGATGCTGTGTTGCCAGGCGAGGAATAAAGGTATTTTCAGGCGAAGCTTTCTGTCTCCAGGTGATGGAGGATATTTTTGACCTAATGAGAACGTGGCTTATCCTGGTTCAAGTGAATAAGAAATGTAGTCGGGTGACGCTTTATGTCACCGGGCGATTCTCGCAGAACAACATTTCTTTATATTTCCTTTTCATTTCATTTTTGGGTGGATGGTTTTTGGGGTATTTGTTCCCAAATTCCATCACCTTCATTTTTGATAGTTAGAGTTTAGACAACAAAATTTGTGGCTTTCAAATGGATGATCCGGGGTCGTGAGCTTGATGGATCGTGTTTGACACCACGAGAAATCTGGTTTCTTCTCCTCTTCCTCTCTTTGTAACCATTATTTGTTGGATTTTGTATGTAAATTTACCTTGATTATATGTATATTTATTGCTCGTGGTTTGTATGAAACTTTATTTAAAAATCTTTATTGATGTTTATCCTTGTTAGCTTGCTAAATGTTTGGGTTTGAGTCGTCGCAGAGATGGACGGATTGAATCCGGATTTAGGATGAATGTCTATTTGGATTAGATTCTAGAGATAGATTTAGGCTTAGTAATCACTTAGGTATCGACTCTTAATGCTTCTGTGTTGTTTTGTGTTGTGCTGAGAGATCGTCGACATGGAGCGACACAATTGATATCTCGCTCTGTGTTAGAAATGACATATGTGTGAGTGATACGTGATGATATTTATGAGTAGTTAAGGTTAAGTGCAACTGGGTAGTAAGGTTAAGTATGTGATAGGGTAGACGAAATACAAACTCGAGATTTCTATCCTATTAGAATGATGAAATTCTTCTTGTGTGTATAACTTTTATGTTCATTTATTTTCCTTTCTATACAAACCAAATCAGTTATCCCCAAACTCATTAAGTAATGATTTGTCGAATGGAAATTTAATAACTAATCTCTGTAGACACGATACAATATAACCTAAATATCAGCCGGTAAAAATAATACATTACTTTTTGCTTGCCGCTATACCGCTGCAACAAAATGGCGCCGTTGCCGGGGATTGGTTCTATTGATTTCACATTGTGATAATTCTTTTGTTTTTTGTGTTTTGTAATTAATGTATATGTATAAAAATTATATATTAACTTGTATATGATACTTGTGCATATATATTTTTCTTTGTTTTCACGTATTGTTGTGAATTGTCTCATTTTCGTAATGTTTGCTGTGTGATTGTTAGGACACTTTCATTAGGTTTGCACGGTATGACAATACCATGGCATGACGAGAGGAGTTTACTAGTTTGCACAATAAAGGCGTCGAGCTTACGACGTAAAACAAGTATGTTTGTTTGTATTTGTTTATGTGTGTGATGATTTGTGTTTTAACAAGTTAAAACATGGAAATATTCTGAAATTTAAATATTCACTTTTCAACTTGTTAATTTATTTTCACCCGATTTTCATATCGTTATTTATATTTGTTTTGTTATGTCAATTTGTGTTTTCCGAAAGCTTGTCGTGTTTAGCTTGAGGAGTTTTGTTCGTTGTATATATTGTAAATTTTGTACATTGAAATTTTATAGGAGTATTATATTTCTAATTCTATTGATTGTTGTTTGGACTCCAATTTTGGTCCGATATCTTGAGGAATTTAGAGGCGATTTTCCAAGTCTGAACGTTTCAACTTGTGGATGTATGATAATGATAGTGTTTTGAAGTTGGTACACGCCAGATACTCATTTATTTCTTTCTAGATCATAGCATGTTTAGGATACTTTTATTTTGTATAATTTTCTTGTCATTTATTATTTTGCAAATTATGTTCACTTTTTAATCACTTTAGAACTAAACCCTTACGAGGTTGCTTTCCATTATTTACTATATGCACGGGAGACCGGCAATTTTGTCTTAACTCAATTTTATTATGTTTAATCTTGCATTTATGCTGATTCATATGAAAGCATGATATTATCAAGTCATTTTGTTTGATTTTAAGCATAACCACCTAGCTAAATAGTCAATTTCACCTTATGAGTGTGTGATCATTTGTAACCCCTTTGACCCTTTTGTCACAATCTATGTTGTTTGAACATGATGCGTGTCTATGAGTATTAAATTCACTTTTTGAATGGATTTTGATTGTTGTTTTTTCTTGATCCCTCAACTTTGTGTTGTTGTACGGATTTTTGCCTTGCCTTAGAATGTAGGGAGTATTCACATAATGCTACGGTTGAATTCAAGTTGGGGAGAAAAATAATTATGTACTTATTGGTTGATTGCTACGAGGTAAATAGAAAGAAAAAAAAGAAAAAAAAGTGAAAAGGAAAAAGAAAAAAAATGAAAAAAGCTTTGAAAAAGAAAAACAAAACAAAAAGTTTGAATAATGTTGTGTTAATAAGTATGGTGCTTTATTGTGAAATTTGGAATTCGAAAGAAGTTTAATTGGAATTTTGTGTTTGAATCTTTGGTGAATTGATCACCTCCTTAGGTTTAAGCAAGTTTTTGTTTCAATTAGTCTTAGGAATTATCTCTTGTTTGTTCACCCGACCACGTTAAAACCTTTGAAGCCCTTGTGATTTTGCTTTTATTCTTTTCAATATGAATTTACTTTGATGAATGCATAATTTAGTTGTTATTAGCAAGGTTGTTGGGTGAGAGTTGAACACCTCATGTTTGTGTTTTTCATCTACCGATGAAGTGTCTGCTACGTGTGATTCACTTGTGAATATTGTATTATTTTAGAATTTTTGACATGTGCTTTGGATCTAGGAGTTGTTTCACTTTCATGTTATCGTTGTAGTTTAGCGGTAAGTTTTTTCCTTGTGTGTACGTTTTTTATTTTGAACATGTTTACCGTGAAAATTGGTAAACAACCGCTGATCTTCCAAAAAGGGTGATTTTTGGTTACTTGCAGGATCGATCAGAGTGATCCTAGGACATATGCTAAATATTTATGTTGTTTTTAGAAAAATGCTAAAATAAAGAACACGTTCAAATGAGAAAGGTGGAGGTTAGAGGCAGACAAAAACTTGATAAAAGTGCAAGTAAAAGTAAGTAGAAAGGGGTTGAGAAGAGTAGAAATCTGGTAAAAGTGCAAGTAAAATTCAAGGGAAAATAAACTTTGCGAGTAAGATAAAAGGCTGTAAACAGGAAGGGCAAGGAATATAAAAAGGAATGTAAAAGACTTTGATTATAAAATGTGGTGTTTTAAACATACATTCTCAGTATTTTTTCTCACGCAGCGGGTACTCGAATAGTATTGAGTGACTTGTACAATTGGCTGAACACACGGAAAAGTTACATAAACTTCCTATATTTATACTAGTAAAAGTAACTGCTTATACTAGTAAAAGTAACTGCTAGACGGTTACTTCAATCTAGGATTAGGACAAGTGCCCTTTGCATGTTCTTCAATCTCCAACTTCATGCCACGTTGCTTTCTTCAACTACCAAGTGAACTGCTTTTCCCTCTTTTATCCAAATTCGAATTCAAATTTTTGTTGATACGAACGCTTCCAGGTCGAAGGCTCTTATAATATCGAAGCCTCTGGGTCGAAGACCATTTCTAACTTAGAGAATTCTCTAAGTGTTTTCTCCTCTTTAACAAGGATGACTTCGATAGGACTTTTAAAAGTATCTTCAAATTAAACTATGTTTCCAAATCGAAGGGTCATTAATTTAGATTTCTTCAATCCCTTAGATTTCTTCAATCTATTTTCAGCCAATAAGGCCAATGTGTTTGGGTGTCGAATTTAGGATCTAACAAATTTCCCCCTAAGAATGTCAATTTCAACGCCAGAAGAAATGGTCATTCTTTGATATTCCCATTCGACACCTGTCTTCTTTTTGGCCACAAAAGCCAATTGTGCGTTTTTTGCCTTCTACCAACCACTGCTGGTATTCAGAGTCATCATTACCCTTTTCCAAAGACGTCACTATCAATCAACCGTTTTCAGGCTGCCATGATGGCCATTATCCCTACAACCTAGGAAAGTATGGCAAATGTTTCCATCACCAGTACGATAACTGCCTCAATGTTTTCCACATGTGTAGCAGTAGAAATGTCTAAGACTAAGCCATTGGATTGACTAGACTTATACAGATCAAAAATAAAAATCGCCACCGCGCTTTATTGTTTCCAAAGGAATGGGAAAAGAGCGAGTGACCCAAAAAGAGGGGGGAAGATTTAAGGTAAGGGGGTTGGTTA
This sequence comes from Vicia faba, assembly GCA_948472305.1. Taxonomy (NCBI): domain Eukaryota; kingdom Viridiplantae; phylum Streptophyta; class Magnoliopsida; order Fabales; family Fabaceae; genus Vicia; species Vicia faba. The sequence continues at coordinate 1,470,472,261 of OX451738.1, read as the reverse complement.
TGCAAAGGGAAGGTATTAACACCCTAAACATCTACGGTACTCGGTAGGAACCTATTTGTAAAATTTGTATATGTTGGCTATAAAATGTTGTATGTAAAATAGATGGTGGAGGTGAGAAAAGAAATATATGTTTTATGATTTTTTTGCACCCTTCGCGGTTGCGAATCTTTAGTGCCTACGTACCACCTTTCATGCAATAGGGGATCAGGGTACACATAGTTCACCTTTAAAAAATTTTAAAATACAAGTGTGTTGGTTAATTTTATGAGATAAGACATCATCGTCATTGTCCGTGTGGAAAACATACTTACTACCCACAATCATGAGAAAGGAGAATTTGCATCATCTCAAAGGGGAGGATATGACTTGGATTTTAAAATCTACAATGCCTCACTCATCACCCAAGTGGAAAATATATCACTTCACTATATATTGTAGAAATATAGTTATTTGCATCACTACAAGGATTGACAAGAGTCTAATCTTTTAAGAAAGATTTTAAAATAAAAAGCCAGAGTGGCAAAATGGTTTAAAATGAGATTGATTGACTTTTAGTCTTCTCACAAAAAAATGTCAAGGTATTATTAAGTTGATTGTGTTAGAACAAAGTTTGAATCTACTACCCTAAGTTAAAGTTTTGATGATAACAATATGCTAGATTAAATAAATTATATAATTCATATGAGACAAATATGCTCCCTAAAGATTATATTATGCAGTTACAGAAACTCTAATGGATATCAGCATCAGAAGATGAAATATCATATGCCAGCATCAGAAGATGAAATATCATATGCCAGCATTAGAAGATGAAATATCATATGCCAGCATCAGAAGATCAAAGCATGTGCTTACGCTGAAGCTTGATGAACAGATCTACGCTTAACATACTCTAAACTCTGATCAAGACCAAAACAATATCATCAGCAGTTAGAAGCATCAGAATAAGCCAAAGCCAATAACACGCTTAATTGACAATGATACTGTGCATTCAAGACACTTTATTACCAACGGCTGTATTCCAAGACAAAGATCTTCTAAACATGGAAAGAACGTAATGGGCATTGAAATGGAATAAGTGACTACAACGTATCTTTTCCAAAGCTATATAAACAAGTCAGTGAGAAATGAATTGGCTAATGCTCTACAACTCTTCACACGCATAAAGCAAATCATTTTCATCCTCACTCAAAAAGTTTGATATATATCTCTCAAATTTCTTACTCTCTATATATAGCATCCTAGTTTCACATAAGCTTAATTTGTGTATTATCACAGTTGTGATATAAAGTTTTTATAGAAAACATTCACACATAGTTTTCATTTATCTGTAAGAAAGAATTTCCTTAAGAAACCGGTATGTGGTTTAGACTCAAGAAGGCTTTAGCAGTTGTTAAAGAAGTTGTAATATTCAGTTGAATATAGTGGATTAAGACCTCGTTGGAGAGAGGCGAAATCACCTTGACGGGTGGACTGGAGTAGTTTGAGATCAAACGAACCAGGATAAAAATAACGTGTTGTCTGCATTTATTTTCAAGTTTTACAATTCAACCCCCCTTCTTGTGTTTCTTCACTTCTTCAATTGGCATCAGAGCGCCTGGTTCTGAGCTAAAACACTTAACCGTGTCAGTACAAGATCCAGCGTCAGAAAAACACAATGGCAGGAACATATCAACACACCAGCAATGACAACAATGAAGATAGAGACAGATTCAGCGGCAAACCTCCAGTCTTTGATGGAGAGAATTTTGATTACTGGAAAGACAGAATTGAAAGCTTCTTTCTGACACATGATGCTGATCTGTGGGACATGGTGATAGATGGATACACGCACCCAGTGAATGCAAGTGGTCAGAAGATTGACAGGAAGGCAATGTCTAATAAACAAAAGCATGACTTCAAAAATGACCACAAGGCCAGAACTATTCTTCTCAGCGCCATCTCTTACGCTGAATATGAAAAGATATCTAACAGAGACACTGCAAAGAGTATGTTTGACTCTCTCAGAATGACGCATGAAGGCAACATTCAGGTCAAATAAACTAAAGCTCTTGCGCTCATTCAGAAGTATGAGGCATTCAAAATGTAAGAAAGTGAATCAATTGAAACTATGTTCTCAAGATTCCAAATTTTGGTGGCTGGTCTCAAAGTTTTGGACAAAGGGTATTCTACTGCTGATCATGTCAAGAAGATCATCAGAAGCTTGCCAAAACAGTGGAGGCCAATGGTTACAGCGCTGAAGCTAGCTAAAGATCTCAACAAAATCTCTCTGGAGGAACTTATCAGCTCCCTCAGAAGTCACGGGATTGAGCTAGAAGCTGATGAACCTCAGAAGCAAGGTAAGCCTTTAGCTTTAAAATCTAACAGAAAATCTGACTCCAAAGTTTTGCAGGCTATTGAAGAAACCTCTGATGGGTCCTCATCAGAAGAAGACGAGATTTCCCTCCTCTCCAGAAGAGTGAACCAACTATGGAAGCAGAGGCAAAGAAAGTTCAGGAATACCAGAAGATCCAATCAGAATGAGTCCTCCTCCAGATACAGAAGGTCAGACTCCTCCTCTGGATACAGAAGATCTGAAGGCTCTTCAGGAAGCAGAAAGCCAAACACCAAGGACATCATCTGCTATGAATGCAATGAGCAAGGACACTACAAGAGTGACTGTCTAAAGCTTCAGAGGGAAAAGCCCAAAAAGAAGTTTGGAAGGGAAAAGAAGAAGAGTCTCATGGCTACATGGGATGAATCTGACTCGTCTGAAGCTGACTCAGAATCAGATGATGAGAGAGCAAACATAGCTCTCATGGCTAACATATCAGAAGACAGTGAAGCTTCTGAATCAGACTCTGAATCAGACACCGAAGAGGTATTCCCTGACTTTGCAATCAATTTTACTAAGGCTGAACTTGCTGAAAGCCTTAACGAAATTTTGGAAAGATATCAGCAAATCAGAGTTAAATTCAGAAACCTGAAAAGGAATCTTGATTGTGACTCTGATAAAACTGAGAGTCTTAAATTGGAAAATTCTGAGTTGAAAAATAAAATTTCAAAATTAGAAAATCTTTTACAAAACTCTCAGAAGGAAACAATTTCTGAAACTCCCAGCAGCGCTGATGAGATCATCAAGGAGTATGATCACAGCTTTCAGAAGTTCCTTGCTAAAAGTATAGATAGAAGCAAAATGGCTTCAATGATCTATGGAGTTAGCATAAATGGAAGAAAGGGAATAGGATACCAAGGTAAGGTACCTACACCAAAGAATGCCATGGATTTAATTATTAAACACACTCCTCTGAATTCACACTTTGTGTATGGTCACACACATGACATTAAATATACTAGTAGTAACTATTCTGTGAAACCAAAATTCAACCAGAGTTTTGGCAAAGCTAACAAATCAGGACCCAAGAAAATATGGGTACCTAAGGATAAAATAATACATGTTGCAGATATCTTTAGCAGCAAATCAAAAACACCAGTCTTGGTACCTGGACTCTGGCTGCTCACGACACATGAAGGGAAGAAGGCATATGTTCCAAATCCTGGAACTTAAGCCTGGAGGCCACGTAGGCTTTGGAGGAAATTAGAGGGGAAAGATCATTGGCTCTGGAACATTAGGTAATGGAAATCTTCCCTCTATAAATAATGTTCTATTAGTAGATGGATTAATGCATAATCTGTTATCCATAAGTCAATTAAGTGATAACGGTTATGATATAATCTTTAATCAAAAATCATGTAAAGCTGTTAGTCAGAAAGATGGGACTATCCTATTTAATGGAAAGAGGAAAAACAACATTTATAAAATCAAACTTTCTGAACTGAAAAATCAGAATGTAAAGTGTCTTCTGTCTGTTAACAACGAGCAATGGATATGGCACAGAAGATTGGGGCATGTTAGTATGAGAAGAATATCTCAGATTAACAAACTCAATATGGTCAGAGGACTTCCTAATCTGAAGTTCAATTCAGATGCTCTGTGTGAAGCATGTCAGAAAGGCAAGTTTGCAAAACCTACTTTCAAATCTAAAAATGTTGTTTCCACCTCTAAGCCATTAGAACTTCTGCACATTGACTTATTTGGACCAGTTAAAACTGCTTCAGTCAGTGGCAAGAACTACGGGTTAGTAATCGTAGATGACTATAGCAGATGGACATGGGTAAAGTTCTTAAGACACAAGGACGAGTCACACTCTGTGTTTGTCACCTTCTGTAACCAAGTTCAGAATGAAAAGGATCTTAGAATTGTTAAAGTCAGAAGTGATCATGGTGGAGAATTTGAAAACAAAGATTTTGAGTCATTCTTTAATGACAGAGGCATTCTGCATGATTTCTCTTGTCCTAGAACTCCCCAGCAAAATGGAGTTGTAGAACGAAAGAACAGAACATTGCAAGAAATGGCCAGAACCATGATCAATGAGATAAACGTTGCTAAGATCTTCTGGGCAGAGGCAATAAATACAACGTGCTACATTCAGAATAGAATCTCCATAAGACCTATTCTGGAAAAGACTCCATATGAATTGTGGAAGAACAGAAAGCCCAACATTTCATATTTTCATCCATTTGGATGTACTTGTTTCATGTTAAATACAAAAAATTATTTGAACAAGTTTGACTCAAAAGCACAAAAGTGTATTATGTTAGGATACTCTGAACGCTCAAGAGGGTACAGAGTATACAATACATAAACACAGATTATGGAAGAATCAATCAGTGTTCGTTTTGATGATAAGCTTGACTCTGAAAAGTCAAAGCAGAATGAAGTCTTTGCAGGTATGGAAGTTGAATTCACAGGTTCTGAAGACAAGTCATCAGAAGCTCTCAACAAAGACACTCCTTCAACATCAGAAAGGAGCACTGCAAGAAATCCAGCAACAGCTGCTGATCAACCTCAGAAAAGACTACCCAGAAGCAGCATGGATCACCCAGAAGAAACAATCTTAGGAAGAAAGGAAGATCCAATCAGAACAAGAGCCAGCTTCAGAAACTCTGAAGAATCCCTCATGGGACTTGTGTCTCTGATTGAACCTTCTTCAATTGATGAAGCACTTCTGGACAACGACTGGATTCTAGCAATGCAAGAAGAGCTGAATCAATTCACCAGAAATGACGTGTGGGATCTAGTTCCTAGACCAAAAGGATTCAACGTCATTGGAACAAAATGGGTGTTCAGAAACAAACTGAACGAACAAGTTGAAGTCATCAGAAACAAAGCACGACTGGTAGCACAAGGTTATAGTCAGCAAGAGGGAATAGAGTATACAAAAACCTTTGCTCCAGTCGCCAGGTTAGAATCTATCAGACTTTTAATTTCTTTTGCTGTTAATAAAGGCATCACTCTATATCAGATGGATGTCAAGAGTGCATTCTTAAAAGGCTATATAGAAGAAGAGGTTTATGTGAACCAACCCCCTGGTTTTGAAATTACAAAAAATCCAGAGTATGTTTTCAAACTAAAGAAGTCACTGTATGGTCTGAAACAAGCTCCCAGAGCTTGGTATGAAAGACTAAGTAACTTTCTGTTAGAAAAGGAATTCACCAGAGGGAAAATGGACACAACCTTATTCTGTAAGACAGTTAAGAATGACATCTTAGTGTGTCAAATTTATGTTGACGATATTATATTTGGATCTACTAATCCTTCTCTTGGAAGAAAATTTGCTAAGTGTATGCAGGCAGAATTTGAGATGAGCCTCATGGGGGAACTGAAATTCTTTCTGGGAATTCAGATCAATCAAACTCCAGAGGGAACTTACATTCATCAGAGCAAATATGTCAGAGAACTTCTGAAGAAATTTGACCTCTCAGAATGTAAGTCATCAAAGATTCCAATGCATCCCACGTGCATTCTGGAAAGAGAAGAGGTAAGCAAAAAGGTAGAACAGAAGGTCTACAGAGGTATGATTGGTTCTCTTCTTTATCTGACGGCTTCAAGGCCTGATATTTTATTCAGTGTATGCATTTGTGCAAGATTCCAATCAGATCCTAGAGAATATCACTTAACAGCTGTTAAGCGAATTTTCAAGTATCTGAAAGGTACTACTAATCTGGGTTTATTTTATAGAAAATCTAGTGACTACAGCTTAGTAGGTTACTATAATGCTGACTTTGCTGGAGACAGAGTAGAGCGTAAAAGTACCTCTGGAAGCTGCCAGTTTCTGGGAGAAAATCTGATCTCTTAGTCCAGCAAAAGGCAATCCACAATTGCGCTATCAACAGCAGAAGCTGAGTACATAGCAGCAGCAGGATGCAGCACACAAATGCTCTGGATGAAAAGTCAGCTTGAAGACTTCCAGATATTTGAGAATAATATTCATATACTCTGTGACAACACTTCTGCCATTTTCTTAAGTAAAAATCCTATTTTGCATTCTAGGGCTAAGCATATAGAAATAAAACATCATTTCATTAGGGACTATATTCAGAAAGGCATTTTAAACTTAAAATTTATTGATACAGACCATCAATGGGATGATATTTTCACAAAGCCACTTTCTGAAGATAGGTTCAACTTCATTCTGAAACAGCTCAGCATGAAGCTCTTCCCAGAGTGAAAATGTTTTAATTTTATATATTAACCTTCAGAATGTGTCTTACTTTACTGTGAACTTCTGATCAATCTTTCTTCAGAAAGTTAGACATGCAGATTGTATCAGAGTTTATCCATAAAGATTTGAGCGTTTCATTTCAAGGATAGATGTGTTGTTCACCAAATCAAACAAGTGTCATCCAGTCATCAGCTAATTCCTGAAGCAGAACACACGTGCACGCTTCTGAGAAGGCAAAACGCTGATTGGATGCATTGAGACACATGTCATGGGTAACTGTTCTAAATATATTTCTAAATCCCCCAAAATCAGCCAACATTAAATGCTAGTAATCATGATTTAATTCTCTCTCTAAAAACGTTTACATTTTCAAAACACTTTTTGAAACCTATTTAAACGCCTTAAACATCATTCATTCACTTTTACCATCACTCACAATCTTCAAAAAATTTCTGTGATTCTTACTGCGTTTTTTCACTTCTTACTGTGTGTTCATTTTTTTCCTCAAAGAAACCATTTTCACTTCTCTCAAACCCCTGTGTGAACATGGCATCTTCTAGCATTCCATCTGCAGGTTCCAAGCAAGATGCTTCTTCTGAACAGTATCAGATTCCTTTCAGAACGCTCCTAACTCCGGTCAAGAACTTCGAAGTTCTGTCAGAATTGATAGTCGATTTCAACAGTTTGAAGGAAAATGGCTTTGATTTGACTGAAGAAATTAAGGCACAAGGATGGGAAAGGTATTTTGATAGGTTGGTGGGTCCAACGTTCCCCATTATGGTTAAAGAATTCAGGATACATGCGTCTTCATCAACTCATCAGGTTACTTCGTATATCATGGGAAAGAAGATAATGATTACTGAAGATCACATTGCAAGGCTGATTGGATACACTGGTGGTGGTATCCGCTGTATAGACATGGCAGATAGATGTGCAAACTCTACCCTAATTGCAAGAGAGATTTTCACACATGGGGTTCCCTCTAGCAAAATCAGAGACTTGAAAGATCAGCACAGAATTTGGGCAAAGATTATTCTGGGCTGCTTCAACCACAGGAAGCCTACAAGCTCTCCTGACTATATAAACATAGATCAGCAATTTCTGATTTATTTTATTGCAAAGAAGTCCAAGATCAACCTAGCTCATCTTCTGTTCAATCATCTGAAGACCAGCGTCAAAGAAACTAGAGAAGAAGAAAGGACTAAAAGGGATTGGATACCCTTCGGCAGATTGATATCAGATATTCTAACGGAGAATAGGCTGATTGAACACCTGACAGAGGCACAGGAAATAAGCTCTCTAGAACCTTCTGTTGGCAAGCAGCTGAATGCAAAGAATCTGAAAAAGATGAAGCTGATAGAGAATATAAGGAAGGAGCCCAGCGTCACTCCTCATGCTGAAATCTCCAACAGGAGAGTCCCTCTGGACGACTTTCCTATGTTCTCTGAGATTGACTCTAAACCAGTCATTGTTCTCAGATACTTGGATGCGTGTAAAGCTGATGGCACGGATCCTGATCTGAACATTAAAGATCTGCACCAGCAAACACCAGAGGTTACTCTGAAGAAGACTAAGAAGAGAAAGGCTTTATCAGAAGGATCGTCTCAGCAGACCCCAAAGAAGAGAGGTAATATGTCTTCTGTTAATGTTTTAAATTCATCTGTTGTTCCAACATTTATTCCAACCCCAGCTTCATTTGAAATCCCAATTCCAACCAATGATGATACTGAATCTGAGTTTGACCCTTCTGAGTCATTAACCCTCAGAAGATCCCGCGCCAAACCTACAACCTCAACAGAACCATAACTTGAAAAAGTTCTTTCAGAAATTGATCAACACTCTTCCGCTCCCCATACAGAAAATCCAAATCTTCAACCAGAAACTCCCCACTCACCTCAACCAGAAACTACACTCTTACCAATACCAGAAGATCCACATTCACCACAACCAGAAATTCCACAACCTCCATCTCCACAACCAGAACTTAATCCACCTTCACCTCAACACGAACCATCTCAACACTCTGAGGCTCAAACCCCTGAACCTCAATCATCTGAATCCTCTGAACCACAACCCTTGGCTATTCAACTGCCTTGTGTACAACTGTAAACATACCTCAACTACCATCCTCACCAGAAATTACTCCACCCAACACTCTACACAGTCCAATAATCATTTCTGACTCTCCTACTCCCTCACCCAAACAAAATCCAGATGACCACAACAAGACCTTCATTGATCTAACAGTCCTTGACCGCCTTGCTGCCCTTAACAATAAAACCGCCATTCCCAAACCCAAACAACCAGATGTTGGTTATAGCATCTTGAATTTTGAAACAGACATGCAGAATTGGATTTCTTCTCTAAAGCAGGCTTGTCCGGGAGTGATTGATCCTGCTGTTTCAGACCAACTCTGGACACAATTCAGAGGATGGGTACGCGCTGAAACCTTTAAGCTGCAAGACCTAAACTATGAACAGGCTCAACAGAACTTCAACAATCTGCTGAAAGAAGTTGAAGGTCCAGTCTTGAGTCAGCTGCTGAAGGAGGAAGTGCTTCATCTGGACAGTGAGCCTTGGTCTGAAAAGCGCCCAGCTTCAACAGTTCAACCAGCAGAAGAACAGACGATTCCAGCTAGAGATTTAAGTCAAGAAGAAGTTGTTGCAGAAAGTTCTCAGAAGCATCCTGATTCTGACACTTCTCAAGCTGCATTGGACAGGCAGACTCTTGAAGAGCTGAAGCAAAATGATCTTCGACTGCAGGAGAGAATGGATGAGAATGATCAACGGATGAAGGAAAGGATGGATGTTCAGGATAGTAAGATTGACTCAGTAGTCAGCATGGTGCATCAGCAAAAGGAAACCACTGATCAGATCAAGAACATGCTAGAAGCTCTGTTCACACGCCTTCCTCCCCAACCTTAGATTTTATTTCTTGATGTTCTCACTGTTTTCTTTACACGTTATCTGTAATATTTTCTTAGCTCTGAACTGAATACAATCGTTTTTCTGCACTGATCGTTTTTAACTTCAATTATTTGCACTTTTTGATTGCTGACAAAAAGAGGGAGAAAGAATGATATTTTTTCAATAACGGATTACTGAGACAAAAGTCTCAAACATTCTAACACTCTGATATAATTGAATGTTTCTGTGTTCTGCATAAGCTTACAGGTACAAGAAGTTAATTATCTCTGATACACTGAAGCTCTGCTCTAGTAAAAGAAAGATCTGATGCTCAAAGAAAGTTCAAGAAAGATCTGATGCTAAAGGACTCATGGAATTAAAAGGGAAGTAATAAACTCAGGGGGAGTTTTTCTGAACATAACTCTGATAGCTTTTTCTTATCTTCTTAAACTCTGATACCTTTTTATTCCTCCTTATCATTGGCACCTTTCTGTTTATCTCTGATACAATTTACTATTTGGTTATCTCTGATAATTCTGCCTTTAAATCTCAATTGAAAATATCCGGTTTTTGTCATCATCAAAAATGGGGAGATTGTTAGAACAAAGTTTGAATCTACTACCCTAAGTTAAAGTTTTGATGATAACAATATGCTAGATTAAATAAATTGTATAATTCATATGAGACAAATATGCTCCCTAAAGATTATATTATGCAGTTACAGAAACTCTAATGGATATCAGCATCAGAAGATGAAATATCATATGCCAGCATCAGAAGATGAAATATCATATGCCAACATCAGAAGATGAAATATCATATGCTAGCATCAGAAGATCAAAGCATGTGCTTACGCTGAAGCTTGATGAACAGATCTGCGCTTAACATACTCTAAACTCTGATCAAGACCAAAACAATATCATCAGCAGTTAGAAGCGTCAGAATAAGCCAAAGCCAATAACACGCTTAATTGACAACGGTACTGTGCATTCAAGACACTTTATTACCAATGGCTGTATTCCAAGACAAAGATCTTCTAAACATGGAAAGAACGTAATGGGAATTGAAATGGAATAAGTGACTACAACGTATCTTTTCCAAAGTTATATAAACAAGTCAGTGAGAAATGAATTGGCTAATGCTCTACAACTCTTCACACGCATAAAGCAAATCATTTTCATCCTCACTCAAAAAGTTTGATATATATCTCTCAAATTGCTTACTCTCTATATATAGCATCCTAGTTTCACATAAGCTTAATTTGTGTATTATCATAGTTGTGATATAAAGTTTTTATAGAAAACATTCACACATAGTTTTCATTTATCTGTAAGAAAGAATTTCCTTGAGAAACCGGTATGTGGTTTAGACTCAAGAAGGCTTTAGCAGTTGTTAAAGCAGTTGTAATATTCAGTTGAATATAGTGGATTAAGACCTCGTTGGAGAGAGGCGAAATCACCTTGACGGGTGGACTGGAGTAGGTTGAGATCAAATGAACCAGGATAAAAATAACATGTTGTCTGCATTTATTTTCAAGTTTTACAATTCAACCCCCCTTCTTGTGTTTCTTCACTTCTTCAGATTGAAGTTTATTTATGAAAAGATTTTTGAAAATACATGGACCTAGGTCCAAGTTTAAAAACAAGAAGAGTTTTCAAAAGGAGGAAGAATATTTTAGAAATTAAAGAAGATGGGAGGAGAAGAAAAGAATATCCTAAAGCATGGGGTAAAAGCTAGGGAGAAGAACCGTCTAACCAACAAGAAGCCAATACTTGACATTATGAGTCAAGATAGAATTCCCATTCTTTGGACTGAAACCAAGCAAGAAAAGATACTAGACCTCTTGAGAGAACCAAACTTAAAATGTATTAAGTCTTCACAAAAATTGGAAAGAGTAACGGCTGTATACGGGTGAATTCCATATTACATACAAAGTATGTAATTATCATAACCTGCACACAAAACAAGCAAACAACCCAATGTCTTGAGGTAAACCTCAAGAACTCCAGACAAATTATCAATTAAGGTCACAAGGTCTCCAACATAGGCCAAGGTTTCTAATCCTAAGTCCAAGAAGTTCAATACTCCATAATGCCAAGAATAGTAACCAAATAGTCCAAGTATCATTAAAGTTTTTTATGGTTCATGTTGATTATTAAGTATCTTAAAAAAAAGAAAAGAAAAGCTCAAGTGAGAAAAATAAAAATGACAAGAATATAAAGGGGCTCGAGTGAGCAAAGATGGAAAATAGCATGAAATGTAAATGCTAAAGTAAATGGTGCATAAAATAAAGAGCATAAAATAAAAGCATAAAATAAAGTAAATTGTTAGAAATTAGTGGTTAGTTGGATGACCATCTTGAAACTTGCATTTGGAAATCATTAGAGGATTGGTAGAACCAAAGCCTCCACACAATAAGTTGCATTTGCTTTTTGTCAAGTATATCATCCATTTTAGAATCCTCAAAAGTAAAATTTAATGCTCAACGATGTTTAAGTGATCCGCATTGTCCAAAGGTGATGTAGATCCATTAGAGGATTGGTAGAACCAAAGCCTCCACACAATGAATCTCAAGGTTATTGGATCAAAGAGATCAAATTAACACACTTGGGCTTGCAAACTTAGGTTTGAGCCACAAATGATCATTTATTCGAATCTGGACATAATTTTGCGCTATGTTAAGCAATCGTAAATGGACTTATATAGAAGTCGCACCTATTTTGAGGTCGGTCAATAGCAATCTATGCACCATTTGTTTTGAGACATGATATAAAGATCATACTCTAATTACACTTAGTGCAATAAGAAAGAGATAAGATGAAGAAGGGTGGGAAAGAATATATAAACCACATTTGAATTAAAATTTAATCAAACTATTATTAAAATTATTCATTCATTTTTATGGAGTTAGACTCAACACCATGGATCCAATAATGTTAACAAAGTTCATGATAAAAAATTCAACCCAAGATCAGCCAGAAAATAATCACAAAATAATATTATATTTAATATATATATATATATATATATGTGTGTGTGTGTGTGTGTGTGTGTGTGTGTGTGTGTGTGTGTGTGTGTGTGTGTGTGTGTGTGTGTGTGTGTGTGTGTGTGTGTGTGTGTGTGTGTGTGTGTGTGTGTGTGTGTGTGTGTGTGTGTGTGTGTGTGTGTGTGTGTGTGTGTGTGTGTGTGTGTGTGTGTGTGTGTGTGTGTGTGTGTGTGTGTGTTGAAAAGGATTTAAAAAAGAATAAAAATGAAAATAAAGGAAAAAGAATCCACTATATTCAAATTGATTCATAAAAAAGAAATAAGGTCATAGAAAAATCAGAAATAGACTCAAATATTTTTATAAAATTTTTGGTAATTTTTTAAAGTCAGAAACTTTTTTTAAACTAATTAAAATTGCTCAAACAAATATAAAATAGATAAAAAATAGTAAACATCAATATAAAATTCCATAAAATTTTCAAAAAAGTTAGAAATATATAAAATGATATTTATGAATTTTTTTAGAATTAAAAAAATGTCAGAAATTATTTTTAAAGTAATTAAAAGAAAGCAAATAATGCAAAAAATATAAAAAATATCAAATCTTAAAATAAAAATGTGAAAAAATTGTCATAAGATCAGAAATAATTCAAAGTATTTTTGTGAATTTTTTCATAATTTTTGGATAAAAAATAAAAGAGTTATGAATTTTTGAAAATTAAATCAATTAAAATATAAAATCAGAAAATCAAAAAGATGTGAATCTTAGTGAGATCAGAAAAAGGGCAACCAATGAAATTAAAACGTTTGACACGCTATCATTGGCTGAGACGAGACATGTCATCATCTTCAACCTCCAGATGCCCTGCAATGGAGATTTTGTGAGATCCTTCAAATGGAAAAATTAGGATCCCAGACTAGTATCATTGGATTCGTCTCTTCAAGACGATCCTAACATCACCATCGCGCCAAATTTATATAAGGTATGCAAAGATATATGAATTAAAAACCCAGAAATAGCGAGCACCTTCAATTTGAGATTTCTCTCTCAATTCTCAATGGATTTAAAAATTGTAAGAAGCGCAAGAATCAGGGTAATGAGAGCATCACAATGATATCAAAGTTTAGAAGAAATGATGGAGAAATCTACCTATTGAAGTTCAGTTGCAGAGCTATGTAAATGGAATTGGTCAGATCAATAGGAAGGTTTCAAGGCTCAATTCTTTTTCTGTTAGCTTCAGGGAAGATCAAGGAAGGTGAATTGATAGAAAAATGGATTGAAAAAAGGCTTGAACAATGATTTCGAAGTTGCAGAAAAGTGATTTATGGAGCAAGTTTGGCAGGGTGATTTTGGTTGTTCAAGCTCGAGAAAATGAATGGGATAGCTCATGTCTTTATCGGAGGAGCAAATGGGATCAAAAGGAATGGTGAATGGTGCAATTTGGAGGGAATTTGTGTGGATCTGCATCATGAAGAAAATGTGATTTCTCTTTTGTCAAAACTCATTCAAAATGCGTGTTTTAATGCAATAATCCACTTGGGAAAGTTGGCTAATCATGTTTAGACCCAAAACGCATGCTAATTTGAGGGTTAGAAGTTGTAACATGAAATTCAAATTCAGACTTGCGAAGAAACTTCAATTCCAAGTTACCACTTTTGAAATAATGGCATTCTCAGCTCAAGGGGTCTTAAGGCATGGTTCTTGATGCTTTAGAAATATGAGATTACAAGCTTTGCAATGGGAAAAGAATGGAATCAAATTGATGTTTGAGCTGAAAGATGCAATGAGTCAAAGTTGGGAAAAGAGGTTGACTTTCCATACTTAGAAATATTTCAAGTTTTCTTCAAAAGTGACCTATAATGTTTTGCATCCAAACATGGCCTTCCTCTTGGAATTTTACCTTTATCAAAAAAGATGGCATGAAATAGACCTATTTAATGACATTTTGAAATTTGAACCATTCAAAATCTCCAAAAATTGAGAGAGTTATGAATTATTGAAGTTGGTGAAAAATCATGAAATGACCTATAATCTTTTGTATCCTTAAGGCATCCTCCATCCATTTTCTCACTTTGCACATAAAAGGAGGAATAAATTTCACATCCTCAAGATCATTGTGTAAAAATAGTGAGCTCAAGGTGATAAAAATTGACCAAGTTATGATCATTTGAAGTCACACATGGGAAGTTGGGGGTTCATCTAGAGGACTTGTAATCTTTCTTCATCATCAAGTTTCTTCCACATGAAAACTCCATGAAAATTTTGAATTGATATGTTAATAACCCTTTGAAGAGAAGGATGTTTTTAGAATCACTCAAAGATACCAAAAGATGAGCAAGATATACTTCTTTGAAGTTCAAAATCCTAGCTCCTAGATCAAGAAAATGCTTTGAGGAACTTTGACAATTTTAAACAACCTTATTGTACCAACAATTTTTCTTTGTAGATGGAAGTTGTTGAGGATGATAATGAGAACTCATAGAAACCAAAAACACTTCCATATCTTGAGAATTAATAGAAATATACACTTGTGACCAATGGGAACAAGGCATTGTCCAACCATGACAACTTCTTCAATCAACCCCCTGTACTTTTGAATCAATCTTGATAACTTTGAAATACGGTTAAACAAAATAAACCTTTCCATGCCATTTCTTCCAAAATAACTTCAATGGTGAGGTTTGAATTTCTCAAGCTTTATTGACTAGGGCATGGAAATAAACTCATGAACCCATGGATCAACTTGCTAAGCCAAATTGCCTTTACCTACATTATTAACAAGTAAGACAAGCCAACATTGCATTTTATTAATTAAAAGGAAAGTCAAAACAAAAAATGCATGATCACAAAATAAAAACAAGTCAACGTGCTTGGTGATTCCTCAAAGAGCAAATTTAAAGATAGGGAGGAGAACCAAAAGCCTTAATGTGATCTTGTTGTGATTGAATCAATATGGTATGATGAAGGGATCTTAGGGGCACAAATTTGGGTACAACAACTGCCCTTATTTAAGTTTATTCTATCCAGAGATACGTAGGTTAAAAATCTTCGTGTTGACGTGATCGAAGATACTTAAATATAAAACAAACCCTATTTTTGGCCCTAAGATGCCATGCAATGCTTATGAGTATGAATGCATATGAACAACTTCTAAGGGACGCAAAACACCACTGGGGATGTAGCAAAGGAAATAAGGATCAAAAGAGAAACCCGACCAGGAAAATAAATCACTGGTGAATAAAAAGACCTGACTCTATTTGTGTAACACCCAAAGAAGAGATAAGGTAGCATCAACTCAGCTAAAGAGGAGATAGTACAGGATAACAGTGATTGACAACAAACTATGAACTACCAAACTCAATAGTCAGAGGTAGAACATCAAAAAGATAACGACTCATAGAGGATGGTAAAAGATCAAAGGATACACTAACTTTTACTGAAGGAGAAACTACCAACGTCCACCGAAGGTAGAAAGAGAAAAGAATAACAACACCGACGTTCACGACGGTGAGCTACCAATATTCATTGAAGGTAGAGAGACAAACATCGACGTTCACTGACGATGAACTACCAACTTTCACTAAAGGTAGAAAAAGGATAACAATTACCAACATTCACTGATGGTGAACTACCAACTTTCACTGAAGGTAGAGAGAAAAGAAATATCATAGCACCGACGTTCACTGACGGTGAACTACCAACGTTCAATGAAGGTAGAAAAATTATAACAATCACCAATGTTCACTGATGGTGAATTACCAACTTTCACTAAAGGTAGAGGGAAAAGAAATATCATAGCACCAACGTTCACTGACGTTGAACTACCAACGTTCACTGAAGGTAGCAAAAATATAACAATCACCAACGTTCACTGATGGTAAACTACCAACTTTCACTGAAGGTAGTAAGAGAAAAGAAATATCAAAGCATCGACGTTCACTGACGGTGAACTACCAGCATTCACTGAAGGTAGCAAAAAGATAACAATCACCAACGTTCACTGATGGTGAACTACCAACTTTCACTGAAGGTAGAGAGAAAATAAATATCATAGCACCGACGTTCACTGAGGGTGAACTACCAACATTCATTGAAGGTTGAAAAAAGATAACAATCACCAACGTTCACTGATGGTGAACTACCAACTTTCACTGAAGGTAGAGAGAGAAAAATATCAGAGCATCGATGTTCACTGATAATGAACTACCAACATTCACTGAAGGTAGCAAAAGGATAACAATCACCAACGTTCATTGATGGTGAACTACCAACTTTCACTGAAGGTAGAAAGGAAAGAAATACCATAGCACCGGTGTTTATTGACGGTGAACTACCAACATTCAGTGAAGGTAGCAAAAATATAAAAATCACCAATGTTCACTGATGGTGAACTACCAACTTTCAATTAAGGTAGAGAGAAAAGAAATGTCATAACACCGACGTTCACTGACGGTGGACTACCAACGTTCACAGAAGGTAACAAAAAGATAACAATCACCAACATTCATTGATGGTGAACTACCAAATTTCACTGAAGGTAGAGAGAAAAGAAATATCATAGCACCGACATTCACTGACGGTGAACTACCAACATTCACTGAAGGTAGAAAAAAGATAACAATCACCAACATTCACTGATGGTGAACTACCAACATTCACTGAAGGTAGAGAGAAAAGAAATATCATAGCACCGACGTTCACTAACGGTGAACTACCAACATTCACTGAAGGTAGAAAAAAGATAACAATCACCAACATTCACTGATGGTGAACTACCAACTTTCACTGAAGGTAGAGAGAAAAGAAATATTATAGCACCGACGTTCACTGACGGTGAACTACCAACGTTCACTGAAGGTAGCAAAAAGATAACTATCATCAACATTCACTGATGGTGAACTACCAACTTTTACTGAAGGTAGAGAGAAAAGAAATATCATAGCACCAATGTTCACTGGCGGTGAACTACCAACATTCATTGAATGTAGCAAAAAGATAATGAACACCAACGTTCACTGATGGTGAACTACCAACTTTCACTGAAGGTAGAGAGAAAAGTAATATCATAGCATCGATGTTCACTGACGGTGAACTACCAATGTTCACTGAAGTAGAAAAAAGATAACAATCACCAACGTTCAGTGATGGTGAACTACTAACTTTCACTGAAGATAGAGAGAAAAGAAATATCATAGCACCGACGTTCATTGACGGTGAACTTCCAATGTTCATTGAAGGTAGCAAAAAAATAACAATCACCAACGTTCACTGATGGTGAACTACCATCTTTCACTGAAGGTAGAAAGAAAAGAAATATCATATCACTGATATTCAGTAACGGTGAACTACCAACGTTCATTGAAGGCAGCAAAAAGATAACAAATTTCTCTAAAATTCTGGCGTTTCACCTAGAACGGGTCTCAACTTCTTCTTTAACCAAAGCATTCCTCCTGGAAAAGGGTAATATATAAGTTGTCTCAAATAAAGAGACTACCACTTGTAAAGATTTCACAAAGAACTGCAAATTATCCACTCATAATAAGATAGCAAAAAAGTAACGTCGACTTTTACGGGGAAGTATAAGTTGCTCAAATAAAGAGACCTGCTACTTACTATTATAGGAAGGGTTGTAAAAATGACTTTCTCGGGAAAGCAATATGGATTCATGGGGAAAGAAATACGACTTCCTGGGGAAAAATATGACTTCCTGGTGAAATACCAACATATTCCTGCTGAGGAGATAAAGTCTTCTCATGCAAAATAAATGCACATTCTCAAACCAATGCTCGAAGCTTGCAGAGATTATAAGTAATAATATTGCTGGGAAACAAAGATTTAAACCAGAAATAAATTGGAGTAAAACAATCAACCATAATACATCCTTTGAGAAATAAACTCAAAAGGAAAATCCAATCTAACTAGACAAAGAGCTGTACAGGAAGGCTAAACAAGAATCTTCCACGAGGGAGAACTTAGTGGGGAAATTGAAAGAATTTACACTTTCTGCTTAAGGCTAACACTCTATTGGAGAGAGGACAACACAACTCTGCAAAACAGGGTAATATGTCAACAAAATATTAACGAATGTGAATGAGCAATGATTTACTAAATTTAACTATGCATGATGTATGTATGAATGTATGAGTGTTATCATGTATATGCTGACAACAGACATATAACACTGGGAGTAACTAGGAAAAACCAACTCGAGCACAATCAACACTCAGATAAAATCACATCCAAGATGAACATTCCATAAGAAACTAAGCACCAAACGAGGAAACATAATCCTATTTTGCGGCTTTACTTCACTGGGAAGGAACATAATCCGGAAGTAATTAAATCATAGCGAAAAAACAGTACAGATGCAAATATATAACATCCTTCTCCAGGCTTCACCAGGGAATAGCACACAGACTTCAATGGGGAAAACACATGTTTCAAGATCCGTACTTCTATTGGGGATTACAATACTGATTTCAATAAGGCAGATGAAAACCATATCATCAAAACATCAACTGAGGTTTTCGAGCTGACTTCATTGGGGAAATATCATACAGACCTCACTAGGGGAGATAGTGCCTCATCATCGAGATATCAACAGGATACCTCGTGCTGACTTCATTGGGGAGGTCAACACCACATCAAAGAGAGGAAACCAAGATACGTTCTTCAATATTGAGAGTAAGTATTGCACCAACTTCTCAGGTGAAAAAAGTATGAAACCTCATGGGGATAACAACTTGGGGAGTTAAGAAGTCAAACATTACAACAAGAAATCAATCTTATGGGGATTTTAAATCAAACCCAGCACTCGGTGGGTGAAAACCCAAAAAAACTGACAAATGCCTCAACACTTCTTAAATAAAACATTGCCCTTGCCTGATTATCGGGCAATCAAACAAAATGCAAGTACCGCCGAAAAGGGAGATGCTTCGTAAATGAGTCAAATCTCAGCATGCATGGGGAGAAAAGACTTCTATCAAATAGCGAAGCCTTCACTGGGGAATCTTGGATTGAGTCTTCATATCATGCAAACTTATTCCAACAAAAGATGCCCTGGGATAGCCTTCCCGGGGAATCAAGAAGTCAACAATATAGACAAAGGTCAAACTCCTGGGGATTTTAAATTAAACCCAACACTTGGCGGGTGAAAACCCAAAGGGTTGACAAATGCCTCAACACTTCTTAGAAAATATACTGCCCTGGCCTAGTTTCCTGGGAAATAAATACCAACAATAATGCCAATACTCCAGAAAGAGCGACATTTTGCAAATAGTTCCATCTCAGCACACCAAGGGAAAAATACCTTTCGTAATATGAGGGAATACTTCATTGAAGAATCTGGGATAGAGGCCTCAGACCATGAAAACCCAAAAATAAAAATAAAAAAGAACCAAGACTTGACTGGGGACACTGGGATCACAAACCCAATACTGCAACTTACGCCAATTGGTATCGTTTTCCATATACAAAAATCACACGAATACCAGCAAAAATGAACTGAGAAAACCTTCCTGGGGGAAACAAAATTTCCCAAAATTACTGGAGTTCGTCCATTCCTGGGATCACCGCTTTTGTTTTCCTCTTGAATCACAAAATCTAAAATAAAAGTAATTTGTAAATTCTTTTCGAAAAATAATTTTGTTATTTAATCTTTTTGCTTTGAAAATTATTATCAATAATAAATGGAGTCTTTGTAAGCTGAATAAAATAAGAATTACAAAGAATTGGGTAAAAGCTCAAATTTTATTGATAGAATGGTAGTCTGTGAATGGAGAGACTCCACAGATGATTACAAAGTTTGGAAAATGGTAATATATAATGGAAAAGATACATTGAAATACAATGACCACCATTCCCTCTAACAACTTTGAAATCCTGAGCAGCAGCTTCTATTGAAGTATGGTGAGGATCCAAGAAGATTGTTGCTTCAATGATCAAGTCTTGTCTGATGCAGTTACTTGCCAAGAAAGTCCCTAACTTTTTCCTAAGCTGCCCTTGTGGGTTTTCAACTTAGCAGGAAATTTTATTCTATTTATGTCTCTAATTTTTTCTTAGACTTCCCTTTCGGGTTTTCGGCCTACCGAGACGCTCCTTTTTTCCTAAGTCGCCCTTTTGAGTTTTCAACTTAGCGAGCTGTTCTTTTATTTCTTTAGGTGAAGTATTTCTTGACTGCATCAACATTCATGGGACTTGGGAACTCCTTGCCATCCATAGTTTCAAGAATTAATGCACCGCCAGAGAAGGCTTTCTTGACAACATATGGGCCTCCAAAATTGGGAGTCCACTTGCCCCTAGAATCAACGTTAAAAGACATGATCTACCTGAGCACGAGGTCTCCTTCTCTGAATTCACGAGGTTTGACCTTCTTATCAAAAGCTTTTTTCATTCTCTTATGATATAATTGCCCATGACACAAAGCCGTCATTCTCTTCTCTTCGATCAAATTCAATTAGTCAAACCTGTTCTGGACCCATTCAGCCTCTGACAACTTGGTTTCCATTATCACACACAAAGAGGGAATCTCAACCTCGATTGGGAGCACCGCTTCCATTCCATACACAAGGGATAATGGGGTTGCTCCTGTTGAAGTGAGGACAGATGTCCGATATCCATGTAAAGAAAAATGGAGCATTTCATGCCAATCTTTATAAGTAACAACCATCTTCTGGATGATCTTATTGATATTCTTATTAGCAGCTTCAACAACCCCATTCATCTTCGTCCTGTACAGAGATAAATTGTGATGGACAATCTTGAATTCTTCATAAAGTTCTGCCATCATCTTGTTGTTCAGATTCAAGGAATTGTCGGTGATAATTCTACCCGGCACACCATACCGGCATATGAGATTATTCTTAATGAAGCGCACTACCACCTGCTTAGTAACATTATCATATGAAGCAACTTCCACCCATTTGGTGAAGTAATAAATTGTTACCAAGATAAAATGGTGTCCATTCGAAGCTTTGAGTTCTATCATTCCAATCATGTCAATACCCAACATAGAGAAAGGCCACGGGGAAGAAATAACATTGATAAGTGTCGGAGGCACATGAATCTTGTCCGCATAAATCTGGCATTTATGGAACTTCTTTGCAAATCTGTAACATTCAGATTCCATTGTCATCCAATAGTAACCTGCCCTTAGCATCTTTTTAGCCATCAAATGTCCATTGACATGAGTTCCAAATGAACCTTCACAAATCTCATGCATCAACATGTTTGCTTCATGTCTATCGACGCATCTGAGCAAGACCATGTCATAATTTCTCTTGTACAACACATTTTCACTGAGGAAGAAGATTCCAACCAACCTTATCAATGTCTTTCTATCTTTATTCGATGCATCAATCGGGTACTCCCGAGTCTGGAGAAAATGCTTGATGTCGTAATACCAAGGTTTCTCATCTGCTACATTTTCTGTTGTAAACACATGAACGGGCCTATCCATTCGCCGAACTATAGTTCGAGGTATATCATTCCAAGTATTCACTTGATACATAGAAGTCAAAGTTTTCAGAGCATCTGCCATTTGATTTTAGTCTCTAGGGATGTGATGGAATTCAACTTTATTAAAGAAGGGTAATAATCTTCTAGCATAATCTTTGTAAGGGATCAAGCCGGGGTGATGAGTATCCCACTCTCCTTTAATCTGACTTATTACCAAAGTTGAATCACCATACACATCTAGAATTTTAATTCTGAGATCAATAGCTTCCTCGAGACCCATTATGCAAGCCTCATACTCTGCCATATTATTAGTACAATTAAATGTCAACCTTGCAGTAAAAGGAATGTGTGATCCATGTGGAGTGACAATCACAACACCAATTCCTTTACCATAAGCATTCACAGCTCCATCAAATATCATGCTCCAGCGAGATTTAGGATCAGGACCTTCCTCAGGAAATGGTTCATCACAATCTTTCACTTTCATAAACATCACATCCTTATCGGGGAAATCATACATCACAGACTGATAATCATCAACTGGTTGGTGAGCAAGATAATCTGCCAACGCGCTGCTTTTAATAGCTTTTTGAGTGCGGTATTCGATGTCATATTCAGATAACAACATTTGTCAGCGGAAATTCTCCCAATAAGAGAAGGCTTTTCAAAAATGTACTTGATTGGATCCATTTTGGAGATCAACCAAGTAGTGTGATTCAACATATACTTCCACAAACGTTTTGTCGCCCAGGCCAGAGCACAACATGTGTTTTCCAGTATGGAATACCGCGACTCACAATCAGTAAACTTTTTACTGAGATAATAAACCGCATACTCTTTCTTCCATGTTTCATCTTGTTGTCCCAGAATACATCCCATGGAATTATCTAACACTGTCAGATACATAATCAATGGTCTTCCTTCAACAGGAGGGAGCAAGATAGGAGGTTCAAGCAAATATTATTTAATACTTTCAAATGCCCTTTGGTAGTCATCTGCCCATACACAACCTTGATCTTTCTTTAACAACTTAAAGATCGGTTCACACATTGCAGTCATGTGGGAAATAAATCTGGAAATATAATTCAAACACCTGAGGAACCCTCTGAATTGTTTTTCAGTTCTCGGTGTTGGCATTTCTTGAATTTCTTTGACTTTATCAGGGTCAACTTCAATCCATCTCTGGCTAATAATGAAACACAACAATTTCCCTGATCGAACACAGAAGGTACATTTATTTGGATTCAAGCAGAGACGATACTTCCTTAAATGCTGAAACAACTTCAATAAATCTTCTACATTCCCTTCTTTAGTCTGGGATTTAGCAATCATATCATCAAAATATACCTCAATTTCCTTGTGCATCAGATCATGGAATAGGGTTGTCATAGCCCTCTGGTATGTTGCACCAGCGTTCTTCAACTTGAAGGGCATCACTCTGTAACAGAATGTTCCCCAGGGTGTGATAAACGTTGTTCTTTCCATGTCCTCAGGAGCCATCCTTATTTGATTATACCCGGAAAATTCGTCCATGAACGAGAAAACTTTGAATTTTATTGTGCTATCCACTAACATATCAATGTGTGGAAATGGAAAATCATCTTTTGGACTAGCTTTATTTAGATCTCTGTAATCTATGCACATTTAAATTTTTTCGTCTTTCTTCGATACTGAGACAATATTGGCAATCTACTGAGGGTACACTGATGTCACGAGAAAATCAGCATTAATCTGCTTTAGAACTTCTTCTTTGATTTTAACTGCCATATCTGGGTGAGTTCTTCGCAACTTGTGTTTGATTGGCGGGCACTCCGGCTTCAGAGGTAAATCGTGCTCTACAATATCTGTATCTAAACCAGGCATATCTTGGTAAGACCAAGCAAAAATATCCACATATTCTTTCAACATCTCAATCAACCTTCTCTTTACATCAGGATGCAGTAATGCTCCAATTTTGACTTCCTTCGGATCTTCCTCTGAACCCAAATTGATTACTTCCAATGGCTATTTATATGGCTGAATGGCATTCTCCTCATGCTCAAGAAACCGTGAGACCTCTTCTGGAATCTCATCATAGTCTTCTTTTTCGGCCCCATACACAGGACATTCAAAGTTGGGAGAGGGTGCATGGTCATTGTATTCAACGGGTTTTTTAATTAATCTGCACATATGATTTATGATTGCTTTTAGAAACTGACACATATAACAAGTGATCATGCATATTGAATTTCAGTTATTATTTATTTTGAAAGGTTTTTTTTATTACCATTTTCAAGAAAAAAGCAAAAAATAAAAATACAATTTGGGAAACAAAGACAACTTTTATCATTGATTTTAAAAATCAAAGCAAACAGATAAACCCATACAATACTTTCACCTTGGATAGAGTGAAATATTTTCAAAAATATTAACAAAAACAAATTACTTAGAAACATGTATGCAAGAGGGAACATCAATGGTGATCGAGTTCTGAACCCTAACTCCGTGCGTCACATGATTTGACATTTATGGCTCTGCTTCATCTTCCACAATGGCATTAATCCCGGAAGCAATTGGATGAAGATAAACCCCGCTATAAAAGATGTCTTGACACCTACCTACAGCAGACTTCGGCTTCATGATCTTACCTTTATCATTCTTCACAGAGAACCCCAAGCTAGCTCTATTCTTGTTTATAGGTGGATCAACAATCTGTCCCCATACTTCACTATGGCCATTACACATAACTTGCTGAGCATCCTTAAACGAAGCCATAGAATTCTCATTCCCTCTTATATTATCAATGGATAATGCTTGGAACTGGGTTCCAACAGCAGCTTCATCCGCCTCCACAATACTGAAAGAGGACAAATGAGATATCAATAATTCCTGTTCTCAATTTATAATTACCACTTTTCCTTCACGCACAAACTTTAACTTTTGGTGAAAAGTCAAAGTGACAACCCCTGCATCATGTATCTACGACCGTCCCAACAAACAGCTATAAGCGGGTATAATATCCATGACCTGGAAAGTAATCTGAAACAATTGTGGGCCTATATGAATAGGCAAGTCAACTTCACCAATAACAAATTTCCCTGATCCATCAAACGCTTTAACAATGATGCCACTTGGCGCATGGGCGTTCCTTGATATTTCAACTTCATAAGTGTTCTCCGTGGTATAAAGTTTAATGCGGATCCATTATCAATCAGTACATTTGATAATGAATCATTCTTGCATTTCATAGAGACGTGGATGGATAGATTGTGATTCTTTCCTTCATCGGGCAGTTCATCATTGCAGAAACTCAGATTATTACATGATGTAATGTTCCCTACCACACTGCTGAATTGGTCTACAGGAATATCACTTTCCATGAAAGCTTGGTCCAATACCCTCATCAAAGATTCTCTATGAGCGGAGGAGTTCATCAATAAAGCCAAGATAAATATTTTTGAAGGAGTCTACAGTAGCTGATCTACAATTCTGTAGTCGCTCATCTTGATTATCTTCAAAATATCATCCACCTCTTTTTCTAGCGTAGCTCCACTAGATTCACCCAGTGCCTTCTTGGGTTCAACATTTTCAATAATTTTCTTTCCAGTACTAACATCTCCACGAATAACTGGTGCAAATACACGACCGCTGCGGGTCACTCTGCTAG
Organism: Vicia faba; assembly: GCA_948472305.1. Classification (NCBI taxonomy): domain Eukaryota; kingdom Viridiplantae; phylum Streptophyta; class Magnoliopsida; order Fabales; family Fabaceae; genus Vicia; species Vicia faba. The sequence continues at coordinate 1,470,446,722 of OX451738.1, read as the reverse complement.
TCTCAACAATATTTCTAACATTAGGCATTTGTTGGATGGGAACTTCCATACCATCCTCTTAAATTGTAGCATTATATTTGTAGGGTACATCCTTGTCTGACTTGTATGGGACAAGACCCGGTAAGCTAATCACCAAAGGAGTAATAGCTAGCTTGCTATGATATTCAACTTAAAAAAGGGTGGGTGAACCAAAACAAGGCACAATAACATTTACTACCTCTTTAACACATTCAGTCATTACAAAGTCATCTCTGGAAAACATATCTTCATATGAGGAGAAGAACTCATCCGTAGAGGCATACTCATCATCTGACTCTTCTTCATCCAAACAAACCTCAATCTCATTAACCTCATGGTAATCATCCCTTTGGCCTGTAACCTTGATAGTTTCATTATCCAATAACAACTGAATACCTTTCCTTACAATTGAACATCCTCGGGAGTCCCGACAGCAAATTCGGCAAGACCCATACTGATGTTCTACCTGACCAGCCATGTGGCCGAAAGTAGCATGCAACCGTACAAGATCCTCATTCATATGTTCCACATCAAAGATTGTGAACTCTCTGGGCATCCAGAAACCATGTTTACTTCCTCTTCATACTCTGCCCTAGGCTTGATTATATGGATGAGGCCCTCATCCACCATCTTCTGTAAATCAACCTTTATCTTGTCACAACCCTGTATATCCGTACTATAAATAGCACAATCGGCATGGTCATGTGTATAGTAGCTAAATTCACAGAGGTCTTCATGCATTTTTACCAAATCCCCTCTAACCAATTTAATATTAAAAATCCGGAAGTCTCCTGGACAACTGGCCACCATGTTCACAACATTTTCTCTTCCATGCTTTGGCAAAGGATTATCTTTCACATTAGGGCCAACATCTTTGAAGGACAAGATACCAGTCCTCACCAATTTTTGTACTTCAGTTTTCAAAGAATAACAGTTCTCAACATTATGCCCTGGTGCTCCCTGATGAAAAACACATGTTTGGTTTGTCTTGTAATACCAAGGCAATGGTGATGGTATAGCGGGAGGTGGTCTGGTCTGAACTAACTTCTTTTGAATTAACGCTGGGAGTAATTCTGCATAGCTCATAGGGATAGGGTCATAACTCCCCCTTCTCTGATTATACCCTTGATTCACCTGATGGGATGGCCTCTGATAAGTAACTGTGGTTGGAGCCACACCAACAACTAGAGTTACTGAGGCGACTTGTTGATGACGCTGATAATTTCTTCTAGGAGGATTAACCCTCCTCTCTTGCATAACAACATTTGTATATCCTTCCTTCTTTTTGGCAAACCCATAGGATGGCTTCTTCATATTTCCGAAACTTTCACTTTTTGTTAAACGGCCCTCTCTTACAGCCTCTTCCAAACGGATACCCATGCCTACCATTTCAGTAAAGTCACTTGGCGCACTCGCTACCATCCTCTCATAGTAGAAAGCACCCAGAGTCTTCAGGAAAATCTTTGTCATCTCCTTTTCTTCCATGGGAGGAATCACTTGGGCGGCTACCTCATGCCATCTCTGTGCATATTCTTTGAATGATTCCCTGTCCTTCTGGACCATGGCCCTGAGTTTATCACGGTCAGGCGCCATGTCCATGTTGTATTTGTATTGTCTGATAAATGCTTCTCCCAAGTCGTTGAAAGTATGGATATCAACACTGTCCAAACTCATATACCACTTCAATGCAGCACCAGTCAAACTATCCTGAAAAAAGTGAATTAACATACGTTGATCTTCAGTGTGGGTAGACATTCTTCTTATATACATCACAAGATGAGCAAGAGGACAAGTGTTACCCTTGTACTTCTCTAATTTCGGGACTTTAAACTTCACAGGTATCTTGACATTCAGGACCAAGCATAAATCATTCACATTCTGCCCGAACAATTCCTTTCCCTTGAGGGCCTTCATCTCCCTCTGCATCTTGTCAAACTGATCTTGAAAATCATTCATTCTATCATAGAGACCCAAGCCTTTACTTGGTGGAGGAAAATAATGACACATATCATCATTAGAAAATGGGACCATATTCACCGAAGGAGGTGCAGTAGGAGCAGCATGCACCACAGGAGGTGCAAGAGTAACAATAGTCTGAAAAACTAGAGTAACTTGAGGACCAAGATTGAAACCTTTAGGCACAAAGTTCTCTGGAATTCCCCGTGGATAACCTTGAGGCATGCCATTCTGAACAACAACTGGAGTAGCAGACACAGTGTAACACGATGGGAGAACTGACTTGGTTGTTTTGCGTTTGATAGCAAATGTTGCGAATAGCAAGAGTCGCCACTGACTTTTCTTTTATCCAAAAGGAAAGGTTGAAAAGAACAGGAAAGACCTTTAGAGTTTTTTTCTTGAGTTCGTGGGGTAGATTATGAAAAGGGAATATATTAGCACCCTTTTCATCCGTAGTTATCTACGGACTCTTAGTTGCTTTCTAGATCACTTGCTTTTGTTTGAATGTACTTGTGGTGTGGTTTTTTAAAGTATTTTGAAAATATCTTTGTAATGGTTCTCGTTTCTATAAGAACGCTACAAAGTGTTGTTTCGAAAATAATTCAAAGAGGTGTTTGTGGAATATGTTTTTGAAAGAGATTTTGAAAAGGTGTCTTCTTTGTAATGATTCTCGTTTCTATAAGAATGCGTACAAAGTGTTTGTCTTTTGAAAATGCTTCAAATGAGTGTGTTGGTGTATAAAATGTTTTGTTGTTGTGAGCAAGCGAGCAACTAGGAGCGAATCTACCTACTCAAAAGGTATTAAATGTTCTTTTCCTCATCCTTTAGATGTTTCTATCTCACCATTGTTTTGGTAAGAATCCCCATCATTGGATGTAGAGGGACGGGCAAGGGTCATCGTATAGCGATGATTAGCAATGTTGTATGATATCTTAGCATTTTATTTAAGGGACTAAGATCATTTTTGAAAGGAAACTTTGATAGAGTCATCGAGGGACTATGATCTTGTATTTTTGGTTGCTTTTGATAAGATACCCCACATGCATAATATGACCATTTTCATAAGGCAACAAGTGGAATTACCCTAAGGATGTAAGTGTGCAAGTGTATTGATTTACATGAATTGTTTTGTCTTTGAATTAGGGTTTTCTAAGCATTGATTTTATCTTTCCATACAAACCCTAATTTACTAGCATTTATATAAAGCATTAAATTTCGGAAAATAAAAATACTAAGCTATTACATAAATAGGGGAAGGGGTTTACAAATTTACAAATGGGGAATTTTGCAAGAAGATTAAATCTAATTAACTATTACAACCATATTAAATATTGTACAAAATTGAAAATAAAAATGCAAGAGTGTAAATGAAAAAAGAAATGATTTTGTTTGTTTTTTATGAAAGGATTTTAAATAATAGAAATAATAGGAAAATTAATTAATTAAAAGAAACCTAAGTTCTAAATCAATTTTAATTGCAAGAAAATAATATAATAGTTAAACTTAAACCTACATATTAATTATTAAGAAAGAAATTAATTTATTAAGAAAATGTTTTTGTTCTTTTAGTTTTATAAATAAATAAACTAAATAAGTGTAAAAATAATAAATAAAATATTTTTGGATTTTTATTAATAACAATAAAAAATAATATTAATAATAATAATAATAAAGGAAAAAGAAATAAAATATAATAAGAAAAAGAAAATAAAAATGAAATTGGGCCAGGGGGTGCTGAAGTAAGTCAGGGGTTAGTAAAACAAAAAAAAATCCTCAGGCCCAAGTTGGAGGCCCCACCTGTTCAAACAAAAAATAAGGAAAACAGAAAATATGTGGAAAAAAAATGGTAAAATGAACGCTGGGGCTCGAACCCATGTCCAAGGGGTGACAGGCGCGCGCTTTAACCACTGGGATTGTGATACATCCGTTAACATTGGTACAAAAATAAATACATAACATAAAACTTGCCCCGACTGTACTTCATCTTCAACCTCCAGCCAAAGGATCTGTAACTTGCTCATTCTTCAACCATTTCCAAAAATATAAACATGAAACTTGTGGCAAATTTCCTCACGATTTCAGAAATGTAAAGCATTAAAACTATAGATCAAAGACAAGCATGAATTTTATTGGCCCTAATCTGAATCCTAAAAAATTTCAGAAACTTCAACTCTAAAATTCTCTAAGCTCAAATCATATAAATGCAAACTATGGATATGTACAGCTTCGCGGCAATGAGGTATACATTTTATATTTGAAAATGGAAGCCAAACAATGCCTATATGAATAGTTCAAAAGTTAGAAAACTCACCTTAGGAGAGGGTATCGTGTTTTGAGTTTGAGCAACTTTTGATGAGTTCCAGTGATTAGGTTAGCTTCCTCAAGTTCCCAGGAAGCTAATATGATGCTTGGCTTGAGCTAAAAGTGGCTGAGGAGTTCTGGAGAAGTCCAATTGCAAAGCTATACTTTTGAAAATGGAACTTGATGATGGAGGTGTTACAATTAGGCAAAAGGACTTTGGATGGTTTGTATTTGATGTTTAAAAGCTTTAGGAACCAAAAGGCTTGGAAACGCACGAGGGAGATGTGAGTTTCAAGTTTTTGGTCAGATTATGCAACAATGGAGTTTTGTGATATAGTTCTGAATTTATGTGAGTTTTGGAACTTGTCTATTCGTGTCTTTTGATGCAAACAACTTGTGCATAAGTAAGGAAAAGGTTCTAGAACTTGAGAGGGTCAGAAGTACAAGATATAGACTTATGGCTATGTTACTTGATTTTGAAGAAAAGTAGGAATATGGTTTCAAGGCATAGTACAAGCATGGCCCGAGTTCCAAGAGGCTTTAGACAAGTTTATTTTGGGTTATAAGTTATGTGTGATTAGAAGCAAACAAGTGCAGAGCTCAAGAAGTGATTTTGTGCATAAAAGCTACTTTTCCAAAATGGCAATGTGCACTTTCTTCCCAAAATGGCATTAAGCATGGACAATGCATTGAATGCTTAGATTAAAGCCTTTAACAACTGTGCAAACATTTAATTATGGAGTGAAAAACAAGTTTGAGGTCTTCAAAGCAAAGACTGTGCAGCCTAGCATGGATTTGCATTCTTGTTCATCATGAAATTCTGCCTTGTAAAATAACTTGAAACCCTAACTTCTGACCTCCGATTCTCCTTGCTCACAAATGTTATCAAGGAGTTCTTGGACATTTTAGAAATATTGTAATGTGCTATACAACCCCTCTTTGAATCAATTTTGCAAAATACAAATGGAACCATGTGAAACTTGGCTCAAAAGTTAGGTCAAAATCCTGACCAAAATGCTCAAAATTTCACTAAGTATTTTAGTTTCATACCATGATTTCATGGATTAATAACTTGAAATCCAAGCATTTCTAGGAGGAGTTGTGTAAAGAAATTTTTTATATCTCATTGAGATCTACAACTTTCATTTTGAAAGTTTCCTTTGAATCATCTTGCATCATGGTGAAAAAATGGCTCAAAGTTATGAAAAAACATGAAGTTTCCAACACAAAAAATTTCTAAGTTTGGAAACTTTGACTTTTCAAAATGAAATCTTGACATTTTGATTTCTTAATGAACAAGTTTCATATTTTGACATGTTTTGATGAATTGTGATATATGATACTTGATTTTGACCAAAAAGTCAAAGTTTGACTTTTTGTGTACAATTGACTTTTGATCAGTTGACTGAAAATTAACTATCAATCAATTGATCTTGAGGGAAGTTTTGAGTCATACCATTAGGTCAAAATGATGCATTTGAAACCTTGAGATCATGTCTCAAACCAAATAACCATTTGCTAGGTCAAAAATCAGAAATTGCACTTTCTTAGTCAAAACCCTAATTTTGACCATTTTGCCCTTTTGATGATCTGATCAAATTTCTTGAAGAATTATGGTCCAAATTTGATCAAATTACATATGTGAGTTCATAATGTTGATATAGATAAAAAATTATGAAGTTTGACTGTAAATTGACCACAATTGACTTTTTCCCCAATACAGTTGACTTTTAGGTTAACTAATCAATTGACTGAGCAAATATGTGATCCAAGACTTGAAACTTGACATGAGAAATCTTGAGGGTCCTAAATGACCCATGAAAGTCATATGAGGAATTAAAAGTTCAATTATCCTTGTGCAATCTCAAACCCTAATTTCAGTCATCCGTGCTTAAAGAGGTGTCTTGAGCTGATCAACCCTTGTGCAGTCTTGAACCAAAGGAGATCTTGTGAGAAAATACTTGATAAATGATAGGGAAAATTTTGGGGTACAAGACACAGGAACAGTCGGAGCTTCAGTAGTAACCTTTGTTTGTTGAGTTTGAACACTCGGTGGCTTATTCTGAGCAGCCACCATAGATTCCACCAGAGCAGTGAGAATGGCCATGCCGGCCTTCAGAGCGGAAACTTCCTCGCACAACTCGTGATTCTCTTATTTTAAGTTGTCCATCTTCCTTCTGAAATTAGCTCGAGTATTGTAGTGGTGAGACAACTTTCTGAACGAAGTAAAGAAGCTTGGTAAGACACCTGGATATGCATAATAAATGCAAGAAATATGTGCAATATGATGCATGATATGCAATGCACATGATTTATTTTATTAATATTTCAAGGGACTTAAAGATTTATAGACACATTGCAAATATCAATGTAATAGCACATTTGAAATACTAAATTTTTTTATTATAATAACTTCAAAATGGATTACAAGTTTCAATAATCCCAAGTACAAGATGAAAATAAACTCTAAAACCCTAAGAAGTAAAGCTGATGGAGATCACTCTATACGCTGACGCTTCCCTATAAGCCTAGAAATCTGAGCCTTCAACCTCTGGTTTTCTTCTGCATATCTGGTGCTAACCTCCTTCCAATCACCTGAATCATGAAGTGAGCAACTAGCATTTGACTGAGGCTTAGGAGAAAATAAATCCCCTTGCCTCTCCATCATCTCTACAGCCCGACTCTCAAGAATCTCAATCAAGTCGTCTCTCTCCTTCAAGTCTGCTCTATATGAAATCTCTAAAGTTTGGCACTTATTCTTCCAAGCATCCTTTTCTTGCTGCATCCTGACTAAAGCAAGTTGTAGCTCTTCCACATCATCCAATAGGGGAGGAGTGGTCTTCACAAACAAATCAGGCATAGGTGCTTCCCAAGAATACGGAATCTTCAACTGAATAGCTCTCGTTTGGACCCACTGAAGATAAGGCTCCAAAGAAACAGCCCCCCTAGGTCCTAGGTCTTTCCTACTCTTCCTATGAATGTGGCGTCAGGCCTTCGCAATCTGCTCCCTAGCTTCCTTATGGTCTTCTCCCTCCTTCAGAAAGAAACTAATCAAATGAATACTATTTGGTTTATCCCTCATCGGATAACCAAGCTGTCGTCGTGCAAGAACAAGGTTGTAGTTAATTCCTCCCTTTGTACCAAGAAGAGGTACATTGAGGAAACTACCACAATTGTCGACAATCTCTACATCATGGTAAGCCCGATGATACCAATCAATATCTGAGTGAGTAAGTGCCATGATCTTAGGAGCCCAACAGGGTTCCTTCCTGACATCCCAGAAAGCATCAGACTAAGGCATATGAGAAATAAACCATCGGTACAACAGAGGCACGCAACAGATAATCATCCCCCCATGATAAGAATTCCGAAGATGAATAGAGTAATAAGCATCACCCAACAATGTAGGAACTGGGTTTCCTATCATGAAGATCCTAATAGCATTAACGTCAACAAACTTATCCACATTAGGAAATAAAAACAACCCGTAAGCAAAGTAGAGCAAATATGGCCTCAAAAGCGACTGTACTCTTCATCCTGGAAAAGTAACGAGCTTTCTCCAATAAGAACTGAGCTGGTAATCCTCTAATCCCTCCTTTAGTAGTCATATGGGCTTCAACCTCAGTCATCCCCAGATGGATCAAAGCAGCAATCTCGTGTGGTTTTGGCTAACCCTCCAAACCAGTAAAAGGAACACGATAGGTAAGAGGTAAATCCAACAGATAAGAATACTCCTCTAGTGTATGCATCAACTGATAATCAGAGAAAGTAAATTAATCATACATCGGATCATAGAACTGGACCAAGGTCGAGATAATACCCTCCTCCATCTTAAGCTTCATGAGAGGAATGATGGATCCATACTTCTTCTGACAATCTGCAGAACACTCAATCTCGGGAATTAGACTGATCAACTCATCTATCTTAGGATCTTTGAAACTATATTTTCCGATCTTTCTTTTTCCAGAATCCATGGTCAAAAGGTACTTGAGATATTCACAAATGGTCAACTTTTAAGTCCCTTGAAATAAAATTTCTTCAAAAGATGTTTATGAGTGCATGGATGCATGATGAAACAATCACACACAAGATCACAAACATAGGGTTCATAGGTTCAAAATCACGAGCATGAGGTCGAAGGTACTACCCATAAGGTATGGTCTAAAAGTTATCACCTCCCAAACAAGGTTCTAGAGGTTCCTAGAGTCTACATCCTTCCTTTGGATATTACCAACTTCCCGATTAACTCGATAATTAGTAATATTCTCAAAAAAAACTCATCCGAGCGTAGTATCGCTTGACAACTATTTCCGGATTACTCCGTCATAGCTTCCGCACTACAGATAAAAGGCCAAGATGGATTAGGTATTCTACAGTCCTCAGCTTCAGCAGGCTCCCAGGTCGAAAGCAGTATGTCTTCCCGATTACTCGGTAAACAACACTACAGTCAAAGGGGCCTGCACTAAGTGGGGGATCTCATGCCTCTTTTTTTGGGATTACTCCCTCAAACTTATCATGACTATACTGCCCGTCCTATCTTAAAGTTTGCCCAAGTCCGGGTATAGAACTTATAAGTAATCACCAAGCACCCAGAAAACCAGGAAAATCCTGATAAACATATATTCAACATATAACACATAAACAACAATATCACATATATAGATATAAACAAAGATAGGTTTAACCCACTTAGATATGGACCATCAAGAGGTCAATCTTTCCCCAGTAAAGTCACCATTTATTTTCTGTAGCGGTAGAAATGTCTAAGACTAAGCCATTGGATTGACTAGACTTATATAGATTAAATATAAAAATCTCCAGCACGCTTTATTGTTTCCAAAGGAATGGGAAAAGAGCGAGTAACCCAAAAAGAGGGGGAAAGATTCAAGGTAAGGGGGTTGGTTATGCAAAGGGAAGGTATTAGCACTCTAAACATCTACGGTACTCCGCAGAAACCTCTTTGTAAAATCTGTATATTTTGGCTATAAAATGTTTTATGTAAAATAGATGATGGAGGTGAGAAAAGAAATATATTTTTTATGATTTTTTTGCACCCGCCGCGGTTGCGAACCTTTAGTGCCTATGTACCACCTTTCGTACAATAGGGGATCAGGGTACACGTAGTTCACCTTTAAAAAATTTTAAAACACAAGTGTGTTGGTTAATTTTATGAGATAAGACATCATCGTCATTGTCTGTGTGGAAAACATACTTACTACCCACAATCATGAGAAAGGAGAATTTGCATCATCTCAAAGTGGAGGATATGGATTGGATTTTAAAATCAATAATGCCTTACTCAACACTCAAGTGGAAAATATCTCACTTCATTATATATTGTAGAAGTATAGTTGTTTGCATCACTACAAGGATTGTAAGAGTCTAATCTTTTGAGAAAGGTTTTAAAATAAAAAGTCAAAGTGGCAAAATGGTTTAAAATGAGATTGATTGACTTTTAGTCTTCTCACAAAAAATGTCAATGTATTATTAAGTTGATTGAAGTTTATTTATGAAAAGTTTTTTGAAAATACATGGACCTAGGTCCAAGTTTATTATGAAAGTAGTTCAAGTTTAAAAACAATAAGAGTTTTCAAAAGGAGGAAGAAGATTTTTGAAATTAAAGAAGATGGGAGGAGAAGAAAAGACTATCCTAAAGCATGAGGTAAAAGCTAGGTATAAGAACCATCTAACCAACAAGAAGCCAATACTTGACATTATAAGTCAAGATAGAATTCTCATTCTTTGGACTAAAACCAAGCAAGCAAAGATACTAGACTTCTTGAGAGAACCACACTTCAAATGTATTAAGTCTTCACAAAAATTAGACAGAGTAACAGCTGTATACGGGTGAATTCTAGATTACAGACAAAGTATGTAATCACCATCACCTGCACACAAAACAAACAAACAACCCAATGTCTTGAGGTAAACCTCAAGAACTTCAGACAAAATATCAATTAAGGTCACAAGGTCTCCAACATAGGTCAAGGTTTCTAATTCTAAGTCCAAGAAGTCCAATACTCGATAATACCAAGGATAGTAACCAAATAGTCCAAGTATCATTAAAGTTTTTTATGGTTCATGTTGATTATTAAGTATCTTAAAAAAGAAAAGAAAAGCTCAAGTGAGCAAAATAAAAATGACAATAATATAAAGGGGCTCAAGTGAGCAAAGATGGAAAATAGCATGAAATATAAATGCTAAAGTAAATGGTGCATAAAATAAAGAGCATAAAATAAAAGCATAAAATGAAGTCAATTGTTAGAAATTAGTGGTTAGTTGGATAAACATCTTGAAACTTGAATTTGGAACTCATTAGAGGATTGGTAGAACCAAAGCCTCCACACAGCAAGTTGCATTTGCTTTTTGTCAAGTATATCATCCATTTTGGAATCCTCAAAAGTAAAATTTAATGATCAACGATGTTTAAGTGATCCACGTTGACCAAAAGTGATGTAGATCCATTAGAGGATTGATAGAACCAAAGCCTCCACACAATGAATCTCAAGGTTATTGGATCAAAGAGATCAAATTAATATAATTGGGCTTTAAAACATAGGTTTGGGCCACGAATTATCATTTATTCGAATCGGGACAAAATTTAGCGCTATGTTAAGCAATCGTAAGTGGACTTATATAGAAGTTGCACCTATTTTGAGGCCGGTCAATGCAAATCTATGCACCATTTATTTTGAGACATGATATAGAGATCATGCTCCAATAATACTTAGTGCAATAAGAAAGGGATGAGATGAAGAAGGGTGGGAAACAATATATAAATCACATTTGAATTAAAATTTAATCAAACTATTATTAAAATTATTCATCCATTTTTATGGAGTTGGACTCAACACCATGGATCCAATGATGTTAACAAAGTTCATGATAAAAAATTCAACCCAAGATCAGCCAGAAAATAATCACAAAATAATATTACATTTAATATATATATATATATATATATATATATATATATATATATATATATATATATATATATATATATATATATATATATATATATATATATATATATATATATATATATATATATATATATGCGTGTGTGTGTGTGTGTGTGTGTGTGTGTGTGTGTGTGCGTTGAAAAGGGTTTAAAAAAGAATAAAAATGAAAATAAAGGAAAAAATATCAACTATATTCAAATTGATTCATAAAAAATGAATAAGGTCATAGAAAAATCAGAAATAGACTCAAATATTTTTATAAAATTTTTGGTAATTTTTTAAAGTCAGAACTATTTTTAAACTAATTAAAATTGCTCAAACAAATAGAAAATAGATCAAAAAATAGTAAACATCAATATAAAATTCCATAAAAATTTCAAAAAAGTCAGAAATATGTAAATGATATTTATGAATTTTTTTAGAAATAAAAAAATGTCAGAAAGCATTTTTAAAGTAATTAAAAGAAAGCAAATAATGCAAAAAATATAAAAAAATATCAAATATCAAAATAAAAATGTGAAAAAATAGTCATGAGATTAGAAATAATTCAAAGTATTTTTGTGAATTTTTGTGAATTTTTTCATAATTTTTGGATGAAAAATAAAAGAGTTATGAATTTTTGAAAATTAAATCAATTAAAATATAAAATTTGAAAATAAAATAAAACCAAAAAGATGTGGGCCATCAGATCATAGTCAAAACATGTTAGTAAGTTGATCCAATGGACCAGACGCGTTGTGCTTAATATGGACCTTAGTGAGATACGCATAGGATCAGAAAAAGGGCAACCAATGAAATTAAAACGTTTGACACGCTATCATTGGCTGAGACGAGACATCTCATCGTCTTCAACCTCCAGACGCCATACAATGGAGATTTTGTGAGAACCTTCAATTGATAAAAATTAGGATCCCAGACTAGTATCACTGGATTCGTCTCTTCAAGACGATCCTAACATCACCATCGCGCCAAATTTATATAAGGTATGCAAAGAGATATGAATCAAAAACCCAGAAAATAGCGAGCACCTTCAATTTGAGATTTCTCTCTCAATTCTCAATGGATTTAAAAATTGTAAGAAGCACAAGAATCAGGGCAATGAGAGCTTCACAATGATATCAAAGTTTAAAATAAATGATGGAGAAATCAACCTATTGAAGTTCCGTTGCATAGCTCTATAAATGGACTTGGTCAGATCAATTCAGAAGGTTTCAAGGCTCAATTCTTTTTCCGTTAGCTTCAGGGGAGATCAAGGAAGGTGAATTGATAGAAAAACATGGATTGTAAAAGGCTTGAACAATGATTCCGAAGTTGCAGAAAAGTGAGTTATGGAGCGAGTTTGGCAGGATGATTTTGGTTGTTCAAGCTTGAGAAAACGAATGGGATAGCTCATGTATTTATAGGAGAAGCAAATGGGATATAAAGGAAGGGTGAATGATGCAATTTGGAGGGAATTCATGTGGGCCTACATCATGAAGAAGTGTGACTTCTCTTTTGTCAAAACTCATCCAAAACGCGCGTTTTAATGCACTAATCCACTTGGGAAAGTTGGCTAATCATGTTTAGACCAAAAACGCGTGCTAATTTGAGGGTTATAAGTTGTAACATGAAATTAAAATTCTGACTTGCGATGAAACTCCAATTCCAAGTTACCACTTTTTAAACAATGGCATTCTCAGCTCAATGGGTCTTAAGGCATGGTTCTTGATGCTTTAGAAAGATGAGATTACAAGCTTTGCAATGGGAAAAGAATGGAATCAAATGGATGTTTGAGCTGAAAGTTGCAATGAGTTAAAGTTGGGAAAAAGAGGTTGACTTTCCATACTTAGAAATATTTCAAGTTTTCTTCAAAAGTGACCTATAATGTTTTGCATCCAAACATGACCTTCCTCTTGGAATTTGCTCTTTAACAAAAAAGATGGCATGGAATATACCTCTTGAATGACATTTTGAAATTTGAACCATTCAAATTATCCAAAAATTGAGAGAGTTATGAATTGTTGAAGTTGACTAAAAATCATGAAATGACCTATAATCTTTTGTATCCTTAAGGCATCCTCCATCCATTTTCTCACTTTGCACATAAAAGAAGGAATAAAGTTCACATCCTCAAGATCATTATGGAAAAATAGTGGTCTCAAGGTGATAAAAATTGACTAAGTTATGATCATTTGAAGTCACACATGGGAAGTTGGGGGTTAATCTAGAGGACTTGTAATCTTTATTCATCATCAAGTTTCTTCCAGATGAAAACTCCTTGAAACTTTTGAAATGATTTGTTAATAACCCTTTGAAGAGAAGTATGTTTTAGGAATCACTCAAAAATACCAAAAGATGAGCAAGATATACTTCTTTGAAGTTTAAAACCCTAGCTCCTAGATCAAGAAATTGCTTTGAGGAACTTTGACAATTTTAAACAACCTTCTTCTACCAACACTTTTGCTTTGTAGATAGAAGTTGTTGAGGATGATAATGAGAACTCATAGCAACCAAAACCACTTCCATATCTTGAGAATTTATAGAAATATACACTTGTGACCAATGGGAACAAGGCCTTTTCCAACCATGACAACTTCTTCAATCAATCCCTTGTACTTTTGAATCAATCTTGATAACTTTGAAATATGGTGAACCAAAATAAACCTTGCCATGCCATTTATTCTGAAACAAATTCAATGGTGAGGTTTGATTTTCTCAAGCTTTATTGACTAGGGCATGGAAATAAACTCATGAACCCATGGATCAACTTGCTAAGCCACATTTCCTTTACCTACATTATTAACAAGTAAGACAAACCAAGATTGCATTTTATCAATTAAAAGGAAAGTCAAAACAAAACATGCATGATCACAAAAGAAAAACAAGTCAAGGTGCTTGGTGATTCCTCAAATAGAAAAGCTAGAGATAGGGAGGAGAACCAAAAGCCCCAATGTGATCTTGTTTTGATTGAATCAATATGGTATGATGAAGGGATCTTAGGGGAAAAAATTGGGGTACAACAACGTGCCCCACTAACTCTGCAGCATTAAATGGTTTTGAGGGAAAACACTCTTCCCTGGACACTATAAATAGCCGTGAATTCTCTTCTTTGGAATTTTTATTTCCTTGTAAAAAGAAATCTTAAGAACTTCATCTTCTTCGTTCTTTCACTACCCTCAACCATGGATTTCCTTTCAAACGCACCAAATAATCCCAAAACCAAGAATGTTTCTGACTTACAACAACAACCAGAAATCTTTTCCACTAGTTTTGTTCCTGCTTCGAGTGGGGAGCAAATGGTTGTTTCTGAACCCATGAATAGAGAATAACGTGAAGCTTACGATTCTCAGGTACTTATTCCCGTTAGGTACTCTGGGAACATGTACGCCATGTCTGGTCCACTATCTACATGCGTTGAGAACCCCAAGAAGAATAATTCCTTCTTCCCAACTCACCCTAGGCTCAAGCCTATAGGTTGCGCGAAGAAACCCATAAATGACCCTGAGCATGCTACTCCTGCTAATCAATGCACTCTCAAACGAAGGAAGACATAAACCTTCAGTTTATGAATAAGAGGAACAAGATCTTTCGATCTTGCCCTAGCCTTACTTCAGAGTATTCATAATGGCTAAGTAAGATGGAAACAGTGCAGGCCCAAATCTGGAAAGATATGGGAATCTACGACTTGGTCATGTTATCGAAGACTGGGTTACCTTATTTCCCTCTTATGTTGGTATCTTCGCGGTACTTCTAGGATAACACGCATTTAGCTTTCCATTTACCCTATGGAATGGTGACTCCAAATCTTTTTGACATAACAACCATTACTGGTCTTTGACCAACTGGTGACTATTTCGACCCTGAAGATTTATGTGAAGATACTATTGGGTTTTCGGCCACGAAACCCACATACACTATATTCATCAACCACTTTCACGACAGGTCTAGCAGCACTGTCTTTGAAGTGGAACACATAGCTTTTCTAGATTTGTGATTGTCTCGCTTCGTTTTCTACACCAAGTCACATCAAGTGACTAAGAAGATACTCACCCTTGCAACACAGCTTCATCATGGTTACAACCTTTGTTTGGCCGAATTGATTTTGGCCAACCTGTATGAGTCCATTAGCAATGGTGTGACTCGGCTTAAAGTTATTAGAGATAAGGCGATTTTTCTCCTTGCTGGCCCCTTCTGGCTCCTTCAACTCTGGCTCAAAGCCACTTTTGAATATTTTCTTCCTCAGAAGAACAAGATTAATGAGAAGGCCCCAGAAATCCTAAGCAGAAGGGTCGAAGGCACTAGATTAGCCCTGTTAACTCCAACTGATGAGGGTCAACAATTCCAGAAAGCATTTACTAGATTTGTAATGATGTTTGTAGAGCGTAAGGAGTTTGTTTTGACTATGGCTCCCTTCGCCAGTCAAAAGGTTAGTCCGAAATGGTTTATTCGACCATATCCCTCATCTGATGAAGAGGACCAAGTGGAGGAGTATGTGGCTATCTGGGAATCGTTTCTTCGCCCAAGAATTATGCCATTGAGATTCAAGAGTTCGAATAATCAACTCGGTTTAATTAATTATCAACCGAATCTTGTCTCTCGCCAATTTGGCATCATCCAATCACTCCCTTCTCCAATCTATCCCCGAGAAAAGTCTCTGCTATTTTTATAATGCAGACTATTCAGAGGATGCTGCTACCAAGCATATTGGTAGGTACGTTGGTTGAACCGTACTAACTTTGTTCGACTTCAAACTCAACTTTCTGTGTTCGCCTATCTTTGAAGACTGGTGGAAGCAGTACTATGACGAAGAATTCTTTGATGCAAAAGAGTTTTCTAACGGTCTTCAAGAGGCGTTTATACTAGTCTCTGACAAGATCAAAAAAGGTAATCTTTCTTTTCAAAGAAAATGCCTTATTTTCTTCGATTCAATCATTCGACATTTGGCTTATACTTGTTTATTTTCTAGCCATCAAGAGAACCATTGCCAAGAAAGTCGCTGAAGGCGCAAAGGGAGGAGACCTTTCTGTAAAACCTCCACCACAGGTAAATACTTTATGCTATAACTTACTTTTAAACATATTAATATTGATGTTGATGCTTTCTACTCCTTTCTTTTCTGGGTATTAAGAAAACTACTCCAAAGAAAAGGAAAGTTCAAGAAATTGAAATTTCCAGTGATGAAGAAGAAGAATCTCCTCCTATCCCTCTTAGGAGGCAAAAATTAAAGAAACCAACTCCTCTTTCTGAACCTCGTCCGAAAACCAAGACCAAGGTTATGGCTACTAAGTCGAGGCCTCCTCCTGTCATCATTAAAGAGCCAATGGAATGAGAAATAGCTGTTAGGATGAATAATCCCAATAAAAGTGATCATTCAAGTCCTGGTGCTGAAGTTCCACCCCAGGTAACAACTTCGACCATATAAAACTCTTCTTTGAATTATTTTACAATAATTATAATAATACTCTTTTGACCCTCAGGACATTGCTGGCACTTCCAAATAGGCTCATACACCTGTAGAAGAATCTGTCACTTTAATAAACAGTAAGGGTGATCCTACTTATAGGCCTTCTTCAGCAAAGGGATCCTTTGTGAGCTCAGCCAGCAAGGTGAACCAAACCTCTGAGCATCAAGTTGAAACTGTTGGGGAGCAGAATAAAGAAATACCTAGTAAGGAGAATTCTAATCTGCCACACATTACTCTCGAAACCTCACTAGCCACTAATGTTGAACAAGAAGAGAAAGAGGAAGCTGCTGATGATGCAATCGAACTGGAGGGGGATGGCATACCAGAGGGAGAGAATCAAAATGAGGATATTCCGACGGATGATGGGAGAGAGAATTCTACAGGGGGAGCAAGAAGCCCTACAAATGTCGATGGTGCCCATGTCCCGATACAGGATTTATCTGTCGGAGAAAATGTGGTGTCACCAATGAGAGAGTCACTTCGACAGGGCCCCGTACTAAGGAGTATTTTGCATTACTAAAACAAAATAATCATCTTGGCTACTTGAATGCCATACTCGAGGGCAGAGAAAATTCTTCCGATCAAAGTCACAATGCTTCGACTACGTCTGGCAAATCTACTTTAACATCTCCTCTCGAGGAGGCGCTTCAGAAAGTCAAGACGCAACTTTTTAAAAGAGATTTAATACTAACCTTAGAGGGAGAACCTACTGCTCCTTCCTTTCTGAAGACCACTTTAAGAGCTGTCAACCTTCTTGCTGTCTCTCCTGACATCGCCAACGTTATTTTGGATTAGACTTCGATCAACGATCAGGTCTCAACTGATTATAATCACCGAAGGACTCTCAATCGCGAAATTGAAGAGGCCAATGGCCATGTAGCTACTTCTTGGAGTGCTTCCACTGAATCAGTTTCAAGGCTAAAGGAGCTGTCGAAGGAGCAAGAGGCTAGGCAGAAAGAAGTCAAAGAAATCGACCAAAACACAGCCAACATGAAGGCTCAGATCAGAGAATTAGAGGCTAAGATAGCTGCCAATGATAAACGAAAAGAATAACTTCTTGATATCAACACTGATTATGAGAGCCAAGAGGAACTCAGCGATGGATTAAAATATATTGATCAGGCGCAAGCATTAGATGCTAAAATCGAAGCTTTTCATCAGTCAAAGGCTTTGTGCGAAAGACGTTTGGAGCTACAGAAGATCAAATATCTCCAAATCAAAGCCAACCACCCGTTTTTATTTTTACTTTTTATTTGTATAATTTATGTTTTTGTAATGACTTATAGCCATTTTGGATGCTTAATGCATTTTCCATTTTGGCTCTTTACTTCGACTGAGATTAAACATTGGTTATTTTAACCTCTTGAAGTACAAGTCTATACTTTTTCAAGTATTTACCATTTACTCTAAAGAGCCTTTGATCTTCATTTAACTCTTCGATCTCATAGGCACCACCAGACAATGTTTGGATAATCTTAAAAGGTCCTTCCCATTTAGGAGACCATTTTCCCATATTTCTATCCTTTCGATCCATTGGGAGAATTACCTTCCATACCAGATCCTCAGGCAAGAATGTCTTGGGTTTTACTCTTTTGTTGTAAGATTTTTCCACTCTTCTCTTCTGTATCCTTAAGAGACCTAAAGCTCTCAGTCTTTCTTCGTCCAAATCAACCAATTCGTCTAACATCATATTCCAATAAGCTTAGGAAGGGATATCTTGATGTTTCGAAATTCTTGTTGACTGCAGACAAATTTCTACTGGTAAAACTACGTCATGGCCATAGGTTAATCGAAATGGTGTCGTTCTGGTAGCTTCCTTAGGAGAAGTTCGACAAGCCCATAAGATTTGGTCTAACGTTTTGTGCCAATTCTTTGGATTTTTCCCTACATGCTTCTTTATCAAGCCAATTACTACCTTATTTGCTGCTTCGACTTGTCCATTAGCTTGCGCATAGTAAGGCGTAGATGTTAACAGCTTGAATCCCATTTCTGTGGCGAACTCCTGCATTTTTCAACCAGTAAATGCTGATCCTTAGTAAGTTGTTATTGTCTCAGGGATTCCAAACCTATATATAACGTTCTTTTGAATAAATTCAATGACATTCTCTTGGTTTTCATTGACTAAAGGAATTACTTTAATCCACTTAGTGAAATAGTCAATGCCCACCAATATATATTTATGGCTTTTAGACGATGTTGGTCGAATCTCCCCAATGAGATCCAAGGCCCATCCTCTAAAAGGCCAAGGTTTCACAATTTAGTGAAGTTCGCTTGCATGTACATGTTGGATGCCTGTATTATTTGACATTCTTGGCAACCTTTTGCAAACTCCACACAATCTTTCAACATAGTAGGCCAATATAATCATTATCAAAACAACAACCATTTCATTTTATGGCCTACTTGATGTTCCCCACACGCCCCAACATGTGTAGTTGAAAGAGCTATGTATGCCTCTGTTTCACTTAGGCATTTTAGTAGTATTCCTTCATGCGTCTTTTTAAATAACTCGTTTCCCATTAGAATATAACTTAGCACTCTGTAATTTGTTTTTAGTTCTGTCGAAGCCATTGGATTTTGAAAATAATCTACTATAGGCTTTATCCAATCTTGTTCTGTTAGATTGTCTATGAACGAAATTTCGAATTTTTCTTGGTCAGCGTACCCCAATTTTGTTGTTTCCAAATCTGTTGGAGACAACTTGGTTGATGTTACTCTTCCTCTAACTTCAATTTCTTGTTGTAATTTTTCTTTCGAAATTTTATACCCAGATGCAATCTGTGCTAAGTCATTAGCCACTTGATTTTCCAATCTTGGTATATGTCAAATGTTTACCACTTCAAAGTTTTTCAACAAATGATTGGCTATTACAAAATACATGATAAGATTTTCTCTTATACATTTGTATTCTTTCGTAACTTGCCTTATGACTAACTCTAAGTCTCCTATTATTTTGACTCGAGTTTCCCCCAATTCCAACAAGATTTCAAGGCCTACGATTAGAGCTTCGTACTCAGCCTCATTGTTCGAACAAGAACCTTCCATCTTATACTTGAATCTTGTTGGAATTTTATTTGGAGAAATAATTATAACTCCTACTCCAGTTCCATCTTTATGACTAGAACCGCCGAAGTATAACTTCTAGGGTTCGATCTCCAAGTAGTTTAATGATTCTTCATTTATTGAGTGGTCAACTATAAAGTTTGCCACCACTTGACCTTTTATAGCCTTGAGAGGCATAAAGGTTAATGAATACTCAATTAATGCAAGTTCCCATTTGCGCATTCGATTGTGCAAGATGGGTTTCGACAACATATATTTGAAAACATCAAAATGAGACGAAACATAAACTGGTTTTATATATTGCTTGAGTTTTGTACATGAGAAGTAAATACATAAACATAGTTTTCAACTTCGCTATATCTAGTTTCTGCATCATTTAAAACTCTACTGAGGTAGTAGATGGGTCTTTCGACACCATTTTCATCCTCTTGAGCTAACATGCTCCCTAGGGTTTTATCAGATGCAGCTATGTACAATCTCATACTCCTATTTCTACAAGGAGGTACCAGAACAGGTGGCTTGGTGAGGTATCCTTTGATCTTGTCGAAGGCCTCTTGTTGTTCTTTCCCCCACTCGAATCCTCCTTTGTTGAGTCGAAGTAGTGGTGAGAAGGCTTGTGTTTTTCACTTAAGTTGGATATAAATATCCTCAGGAAATTTATCTTGCCAAGTAGAGATTGCAACTCCTTCTTGCTAGTTGGCACTTTCGCTTCCAAAATGGCTTTGGTCTTGTTCTGGTTTATTTCGATTCCCTTTTTATGGACCACAAAGCCCAAGAAGTCCCCTGCTTTGACGCAAAAAGCACACTTTAGAGGATTCATCTTTAGACCATAGCTTCTCATCCTTTCGAAGGACTAACGAAGGTGGTCTATGTGATTCTTCCCTGAAACAGATTTGACAACAATATCGTCAATATAAATCTGCATAAAAGTTTCAATAAAATCATGGAAGATGGAATTCATTTCCCTTTGATATGTTTCCCCTGCATTTTTTAGGCCAAAGGGCATCACTACCCATTCATAAGTACCTAAAGCTCTAGGGAATCACTACCCATTCATAAGTACCTAAAAGCTCCAAGGCATCAAAATGCTGTTTTCGACACATCCTCTTCAACAATGAAAATTTGATTATACCCAGAGTATCCATCAAGCATACTCATGTATTCAAAGCCAGCGGCAGAATCCACAAGCATTTCTGTTATAGACATTGGATATTCATCTTTGGGTGTTGCAGCATTTAAATCTCTAAAAACAATGCACACCCTTAAGGTACCATATTTCTTTTATAACAGGTAATATATTTGCAATCCATTTGACATACCTGGTCGTTTGGATGAACTTGCATTTCAACAGTCTTTTGACTTCTGTCTTGATCTTCGACAAGATCTCTGGTGCAAAACGCCTTGGAGTTTGCTTCACATGCTTTTTTTCCAGGATTTATTGGTACTTGAAGATCCACCAATCTTCTGTCGAGACTAGGAATTTCATCATAATCCCATGCAAAGCAGTCTTTAAACTCCTTTAACAATTGGATTATTTCGACCCTGAGCGGTGGATCTATCTTTGCACTGATGTATGTTGGTCTTTTCACCAAACTTTCATCCAGGTCTATTTCTTCCAGAGGATCTTGCGCTAGAATTTTAACATTGTCTGCCAACGGATCCTTTTCAAAACCCAAAGGCTCATCATCATAGATGGAATCTAGCCTCTGGCTTCTTTCTTCCTCCCTTCTTGAGTCAGGTGGTTCTGGTTTGAAGTATTTCCCAGGACATTTTGAAAGAAACACTTGCTCATTGGCTTCGAAATCCATATACTTGACTTCAGCCTCTAAGGCCGCTATCATTCTACTTTCGGCCACATATGCTGAAATCCTTTGTAAAGCTTGTGATTCAGTCATCATCATTGAATTCACTTCCCCAGCCTGTTGGCCGTATGTCATCAACTCCTCCATAATCAATGTTTGATAAATCTTCTCTGTCCCATTGGAATCCATGGTCAGAGTGTAGGTAGAGGGAGCAAAAGGAATTTGGTGCTGGTGCCAAATCAAAGTCTGGAGGATTGTATGGCCCTATATGAGCCAGATTTCTGTCAAAGTTTGTTCTATCGACATTATTAGCTCGACCATATAGTAGCTTTGATCTGCTTCAATTTTTTCAACTATACCATATGGGTTCCAAATGGTAACACATTGGTGCATTGATGATGGCACTGCTCCTATGCCATGTAGCCACTCTCTACCTAAGAGTAGATTATAGTTAGGCTTCACTGAAAATGACCATAAACATAGTTGGTCGAAGTATTGTTTCCACCTTGAGGTCTAATTGTATCACCCCCATAGTAGTTCCAATACCTTTCTCATAGTTCGATATAACCATGTTATGGGGTTTGATATCTTTATCCCCTTTGCATAGTTTCCTCAACATACCTTGGGGAATTATATTTATTGTGGCCCCATAATCAACCAGAATTTTGTTGATGGTTGCTTCCCCAACTTTTGCTCTGATGAACAATGGTTTGAGGTGATTCTCCGTCGCCTCAGTGGGGGCATTCGAAGAAATCATTTTTCTCTTCGAAACAGCCGTTGTTCATGACGTAATAAAAAACTGGCCTATGTTTGGCCATCTCCTGTTTGACCTCCCATTCAGTCTCTTCGACTTCGACTTGGCGGTCGTATTCCCTGGGTAGTATTGACACTACATTCACCATAATATCCAAAGTAGCATCAGATTCATAATTACCTTCATCATTTGATTCACCTTGTTCTGGCCACACCAATCTTGTATCAATTGGTTTTCTTTCCAAAGGCTTTCTTTGTTTGCCCTTTCCCTCTCTTTGTGGAGCATTGGTGCTTGATTCAGGTGTAGGCTCCCCTGTAGCCTCTCTTTTGGCTTTTCACCGTCTTTGATATCTCCTCCACTGGGAGCGTGACATGGGGTTTTTTCCCTTGTAGTTGCTCGACGCATAAGCCACTTTGTTTGTTGTTGTAGTTTGGAATTCCTTCCTATAGGCCAAAGATAATCCTCTTGGCACATCGAATGTTCATCATTTCTCCTCACTAGGCCTTTTTCTTCTTGCTGTTTTCAGCCAAGTGTCCACAGGGACATTTGTTAGAGGCCTGAAAGTTGATGGCCTCTTCACCTAGTTCATTGGTCCCTTCTGATATCCTCTTCTGGGATCATATCGGACCTCAAGATCCATCTTGGGTTGGGCATTGGTGCCCCATTTCTCCTTTGCTACCCTCACACCCTGTATGTGTTCTGCAGCCTTTTTGTCGAAGATGGAGCTGCATCTTGGACACAACATCACTTCAGACTTCTTTTTCTGGCATCGTTGCAGAAAATCTGCCAGATTCTCATTCTCTTTAGGAAATGCAGTTTTATTGACTTCCTCTTGTCTGATGGCATCTTCTGAAGCCTTCTCCCCAGATACTTCAACCATATTGACTTCTACGTTGCTCTTGGCAGCGAGTTTCAGCCTTTGCATTTTGGCTTCTAGGTCCTCTGTCAAACCCGTGACGGCAGCCAAATAAGAACATGCAGTAGTCCCTTTGTTTGAGCCTTCAGTAGCTCCTTTGTTTGAGCCTTCAGTAGCTCCTTTGTTCAGGCCTTCAGTAGCCTTTCTCACCCTTTCGACAGTCTTTTTAGAGATGTTCCCAGTGGAACTGCCAAAAACATGCTTATTGATGAAGTCTTCTGAAACTTCGACCATGTTGATGCCTGGTGGTTCAGCATAGTGGGCATCAGCTTGCAATGGGTTTGCATCGATTTTCATCGTAGGTTTGTCAGCAAACTTGAGACTGCCATCTTTGATTTCTCCTTGAATGAGATCCATGAAAAGTAAACATTGTGAAGTTTTATGGCCCAAATAATTATGATACTTACAAAAATCTCTTTTCTTTCTTTGTTCTAAAGGAGTTATTTTTTCCCCTGGGGGTACTATCATTTGGACATCTTTAAATAACAAGTCAAATATCTCGTCACATTTTGTGACGTCGAAAATATATGTTTTCTTTTGCAATCTATCACTGTTCTTTTCAGACTCAGTAGGATTCTTCCCATTTGAGGGCATTAGCAATCTGCAAGAGTACGGCGGCCCTTGCTTTAATTCTGCTAAATCTATTTCGCTTTCTTTGATAGCTATCGGATCACTAGATGTCTATGGATCGTCATCATCCATTTCGACATAGGCTACCCTTTATCTTCGACGAGTCTTAGTTGCTTTAACTTTTTAGGCTTTAAGACGTTCTACATGTCGAACTCTATCGGCCAATTGGGCCATATCCCTCAGGTTTTGGGTATCTAGTTTTTTCCTAATAGAATAATCTAGCCCCCCTGGTTCCATTTCGACCAACTCATGCTCAGGAACTTGTGTAAAGCATCTGGATTTAAGTAGTCGAAATCTATTTAGATATTCATCTATTGGCTCAGTGAATCTCCTTTTCACACTAGCCAGTGCTTTCAGACTTATTTTGGTTTTTCCCATGTAAAATTATTCATGGAACAATCTCTCCAATTGGTTCCAATTGTGGATCGAATTGGCTGGGAGGGTGGTAAACCAAGTAAAAGCATTTTTAGTTAGGGAACTTGGGAAGTACTTAATCCTAAGGCTCTCGTTATTTGAGATTTCCCTAGCTTCTATTAAATATCTTGCCACATGTTCGACTGTAGATTCTGTTGTATCCCTAGAAAATTTGGTGAACTTTGGAACTTTCCACCTAGGGGGTAAATCTGTTTGCAAGATATAATCTGATAATGGGGATGTAAAGTTTGGCCTATGAAAGCCAATGTTCATTCCATTATATATCATGATTCTTTCGATCATGGCTGTCAGATTATTATTTGTTCCATAATTATGGTGTCGAACCTGCTGTATCACTTCATCAACATTTTGGTTTCTATTTACCATAATTACATCTCGATCGCCATCTCTAGGGATCTGTGGGGGAACTCTGGGTATTTCGACCCTATGTTGTTCGATCTTCATTCTATGGTTCATTCCAACTGGCTGTATATTTTGGTTAATGGTCACATCTTCCTCTAAGACTATACCTTGATTCCCTCTTATTGGCGCTCTTTGGGGTTATCAAATAGGTTGGGGAACCCCAAAAAATTCAGCCATGAGCGTCATTTGAGCTGTCATTTGCTGATTCAACTGGGTGGTATTTTGTATTAGAGGTTTCAGCACTGTACTCAAAGTTTGTGCTAACATTTGTACCATATCATGGTTACTTTCGTCCATTTGTTGCCTCTAAATTTCCGTAGAAGCATTTGTGAGGCTTGGTATTGCATGGGATGCCCCTCCTAAGAGTTGGTTTCTACCCAAATTCGCCATACCGGTTCCATATCCTTGTAATGGCGAAGATGCACTCACCAGAGGTTCTGAAAATATGGACGCAGCGTTCATAAGACTAGCCATTTCACTATTTGGCATGCCATAAGGATGGTCTCGACCCATCCAGGATGTCAAAAATCCTGGGGGAACATAGGGTTGAGATCCTGGATTTACCCTTAGCGGAGGTGTTCCTAATGGACCTCTGGGACCTACATACGAAAGTATTGGTCCCGTTTGTGCTACTGTCAACGTTGGTGCCGAACCAACGGTTGATGGGATAGTTTCACTAACGGTTGGTATAACCACTGTTTCCGCAGCAATTGATGGATGTATTTCTCCATTATTTGGCTGATTAGCCATTTCACTATCTCTTCTCCTAGTTGTACACTCTTTGGTGGTTAATTTACCACTTCTTAATAAATACAACACTTTGTAAAAGAAAATAAATTACGTAAAGCATTTATGTTAATATAAACAAGCAAGACAAAAATTAGCAACATCCCACTGGGTGTTCCAATTTGTTTACCGTGAAACTTAGTAAACAACTACTGATCTTCCAAAAAGGATGATTTTTGGTTACTTACAGGATCGATCAGATTGATCCCAGGACATATGCTAAATATATGTGTTATTTTGATAAAAATGCTAATTTTAATAAAGAACATGTTTGACTGAGAAAGGTGGAGGTTAGAGGCAGACGAAAACTTGATAAAAGTGCAAGTAAAAGTAAGTAGAAAGGGGTTTAGAAGAGTATAAATCTGGTACAAGTGCAAGTAAAATGCAAGGGAAAATAAACTTTGCGAGTAAGATAAAAGGCTGTAAACAGGAACGAAAAGGAATGTAAAAGATTTTGATTATAAAATGTGGTGTTTCAAATGTACATTCTCAGTATCTTTCTCACGCAGCGGGTACTCGAATAGTATTGAGTGACTTGTACAATTGGTTGAACACACAGAAAATTTACATAAACTTCATATATTTATACTAGTAAAAGTAACTTCTAGACGGTTACTTCGATCCAGGATTAGGACAAGTGTCTTTGCATGTCCTTCGATCTCCAACTTCATGCCACGTTGCTTTCTTCAACTGCCAAGTGAACTACTTTTCCCTCTTTTATTCAAATTCGAATTCAAATTGTTGTTGTTACGAATGCTTCCAGGTCGAAGGCTCTTACAAGATTGAAGCCTCTGGGTCGAAGACCATTTCTAACTTAGATAATTCTCTAAGTGTTTTCTCCTCTTTAACAAGGATGACTTTGATAGGCCTTTTCAAAGGCTCTCAATTCGAAGTATCTTCGAATTAAACTATGTTTCCAAATCAAAGGGTCATTAATTTATATTTCTTCAATCCCTTAGATTTCTTCAATCTATTTTTATCCAATAAGGCCAATGTGTTTGGGTGTCGAATTTAGGAGCTAGCAGAACCATACATTTGTTTCCCGTTTTAAAAACTTGTTGATTCGAGATTCTTTGATTATTGTTTCTTTGTTCTTTGAGTTGTTTGGCCTTGTTTGAGGACATACAATGATTCATGTTCGGGAGAGTTTGATAAGTGGAAATTGTAGTTATTTTTGTATATACTTTGTGTTGTACTTATCGACACTTGGTTATTAATATCAGTTGAATAACACAACTTTGGGTATAAATACGTTTAGTTTGTGTATAATGCATTTTCTTGTATAAAGTGCATCGTTTGATAGTTTTGTATTCATTTTGTAGGTATTTGATCATTGTTGGAGCAAGAGGAATAAATCTCCAAGATGCATTTTTGGATCAATAAAGGAATAAGGTGGAAGATTGGATCCATTCCAAGTTATGCAGTAAAAGCAACAAAAGTTTCTGAGCTACCATGCGTAGCCAGGAGAAACTTTTGTCGTCGAGCAACAGTGGGCGGGAAGGCCATTTTTGATGATTGCCTCTGCCTTGCTTTGCTGCTGCATCGCCAGGTGAGGAATAAAGGTATTGTAGGGTGAAGCTTTTTGTTGCCAGACGATGGAGGATATTTTTCACCTGCTGAGAACATGGCTTATACTGGATCAAGTGAATAAGAGACGTTGTCGAGCGACAGTTTATGTCCCCGTGTGATTCTCGCGGAACAACATTTCTTTATATTTCCTTTTCATTTAATTTTTGGGTGGATGGTTTTTGGGGTATTTGTTCCTAAATTTCATCACCTTCATTTTTGATAGTTAGAGCTTAGACAACAACATTTGAGGCATTCAAATGGATGATTCGGGGTCGTGAGCTTGATGGACCGTGTTTGGCACCACATGAAAATCTGGTTTCTTCTCCTCTTCCTCTCTTTGTAACCATTATTTGTTGGATTTCGTATGTAACTTTACCTTTATTATATATATATTTATTACTCATGGTGTTGTATGAAACTTTATTTACAAATATTTATTGATGTTTATTCTTGTTATCTTTCTAAATCTTTAGGTTTCAGTCGTCGTAGAGATAGACAGATTGAATCCAGATTTAGGATGAATATCTATCGGGCATAGATTCTAGAGATAGATTTAGGCTTAGTAATCACTTAGGTATCGACTCTTAATGCTTCTGTGTTGTTTTGTGTTGTGCTGAGAGATCGTCGACATGGAGCGATACGATTGATATCTCGCTCTGTGTTAGAAATGACCTATGTGTGAGCGATATGTGATGGTATTGACAAGTAGTTAAGGTTAAGTGAAACTGGGTAGTAAGTTTAAGTATGTGATAGAGTAGACGAAATACAAACTCGATATTTCTATCCTATTCAAATGATGAAATTCTTCTTGTGTGTATAACTTTTATGTTCATTTATTTTCCTTTCTATACAAACCAAATCATTTATCTCCAAACTCATTAACGAATGATTTTTCGAATGGAAATTCAATAATTAATCTCTGTAGACACGATACGATATAACCTAAATATCACCCGGTAAAAATAATACTTTAATTTTTGCTTGCCGCTATACCGCCGCAACAAAATGGTGCCGTTGTCGGGGATTTGTTCTATTGATTTCGCATTGCGACAATTCTTTTATTTTTGATTTTTGTAATTAATGTATATGTTATATAGAAATTATATATTAACTTGTATATGATACTTGTGCATATATGTGTTTTTCTTTGTTTTCACGTATTGTTGTGAATTGTCTCGTTTTTATAACGTTGTGTGATTGTTAGGATACTTTCATTAGGTTTGTACGGTGTGACAATACCATGGCATGACGAGAGGAGGTTACTAGCTTGCACAATAAAGGCGTCGAGCTTACAAAGTTAAACAAGCATGTTTGTTTGTATTTGTTTATATGTGTGATGATTTGTGTTTTAACAAGTTGGAACAAGGAAATGTTCTGAAATTTAAATCTTCACTTTTCAACTTGTTAATTCATTTTCACCCGGTTTTCGTATCGTTATTTGTATTTGTTTTGTTATGTCAATTTGTGTTTTCTGAAAGCTTGTCGTGTTTAGCTTGAGGAGTTTTGTTCTTTGTATATATTGTAAATTTTGTACATTAAAATTTTGTAGGAGTATTATATTTCTAATTCTTTTGATTGTTGTTTAGACTCCAATTTTGGTCCGATATCTTGAGGAATTTAGAGGCGATATTCCAAGTCTGAACGTTTCAACTTGTGGATGTATGGTAATGATAGTGTTTTGAAGTTGGTACATGCCAGGTTTTGAACTTGAAACACTGCAGAACTGAGAATCAGATTGCAGACATCATGAGGAAGGGTGTGCATGTTGAATTATTTCGAAGACTAAGAGCTATGATAAATATAGATAGTTTAGACACAATGAATTAGGTGGTGTGTTAAATTGTAATTCATAGTGTCAAAACTATGTGTGTGTCGAATGGTTAGAGGTTGTCGAAGCAGGTTGCTCGATGAAAATCATTGCCCATTCTAAGAGCTTGTGTATCGAAGAAGGCTGCACACAAATTTGATTTATTTTAGATTTAGATAGATTTGATTTAGATCTAAAATAGAATAGATTTGATTTAGTTCCAAAATAGGTATTTTAGACTTTTATAGTTTTGAATTTTGGTTTAGGGAGAAAGCTAATATAAAATTATAAATAGAGGGAGTAACCCCTATTTTTTGTAATCAAGTCAATCAAGTTGTATTCACAGAATTTGCAGTTGCAAGTGAATAATAAAGTTTTCCACAGTTTGTGGGTAGAGAGAAACTCTTCTGAAAAATTATTGTCTTCTTTCTTTCTTCTTTTCTTCTTTATTTTTCATTGTCATTGTGTGATGATATCAATCTTATTCATCAAAATTGAGAGAAATTCATCATAAATTTAGATGGATTTCCAACAAGAACAACACAATCTTTTTTTTTTTTTTATCTTTTAATCTTATTCTTCTAGTACTATTTTTCAAAGCTCCCTATCTCAACGTGTCTTCCTTCAATTTTCAAAATATATGTAAAAAATAAAAAAGTTCAAATGATTTTTCTCCCGCTATAATTTATTTGTTTACTAACATGATTCAATATTCTTGACAAATTAAAGTAATAATGGACGGAGGCAAACCCTAGTTCATTTAAAAAATATAACAAGTGTTTTCCACCAAAGCAAAGCACAAAAGTTATGGCATCATTGCCAATGCAATATGGATGGCAAGAACTTGGCCCGTTCATGTCATTTCCCATGTCATTGACTCGTATAGGGAAAGTACAGAGTGAACATAAAAGCAATGCAATAAAATAATATGAAATGGAGCAAATTATTGGAAGGCCATAATAATAAGATATTGTTTGTTAGTTTTTCTGTGTTGGTGTCGGCAATGATGATACATCACATTTGTATATTACACTTTAGGATGGATTTTTTAAGAGGATGTCATCTGGCACAACATTAGGAAACATGTTATTATATAAAATTTGCGACGTTTACGATCACGTGGCTGAGAAGAAGGTGACAAATAATTTGTGATGTGATTTTCACGTCATAAAATTGTGACGTGAAAATCACGTAGCAACAACACGTGAAAATCACGTTATTAATATTTTTTTTTAATTTAATAACTAAATTTGTTTTTCTTTTATATATTCAATTTAATATAATAAATTAAAATAATAAATTCAATATAAAATAAATTTAATATATAATAAGTTCAATATATTAAATTTAATATAATAAAATTAATAAATTAAAATTATAAATTTAAGAATTAATTAGTATGGTATACAAATTCAAATTTGAAAGTAAAATAAAAAAATTAAAGTTTACGGGTCATAATTATCAATGTCAAAATTATCTTCGCTTCCGTCATCTTCCGGCTCTTGACCGCGAAAGTTTGGATTTCCACCAAACCCTTGAATAAATTGTCTCATTTATTGCTCCATATCAGCTTGCCTCTTCGCCATGGCCTCCATTTGTCATTGTTGTTCTTGCCTCATTGTCTCCATTTGGGCTTTCATTGCCGCCTCACGTTGCGCTGACTCGCGTCTCGCCTCATTTAACGTCAATTGTCTTACGGTTTTAAATTGTTCTGGTGTCAAATTTGGTTGACGTGACTCCCTTCCCCATCTCTAACTCTTTGAAATAGAGTTCTATCCCCACTTCTCAAGGTGTCCGCAAAATTTCCACCATAAAAAAAACAACCATTAAGGCATTGAAGCAAACATTCTTTTTAACCTTGGTATTATCGGAAGATAAAACATGGACTTTACTGCTACACGCTTTTGCTTGCTGTTAATGGCTCTACTGCGAACTTGATATCTTGGTCTCTTACAAAACTTGTATTCCTCCAACAATCCATCTTGAGTACCAAAATCGTCCTCATAAAACAACATGCAACCAATAATGCAATAATCAGTCTTTCTTACTTTTAAACCTAACTTTGACACCCACTTCTTTGCATCATAAAAACTTGCAGGCAAGTTATCTTTTGTTGCGGTGGAATCCAACATCATTTTTGTGAAATGTTCCAAACACTGATCAGGCACATTCCAATTTGACTTGGCGGCCAATAATCTCACACACATTGATAACTTTGAGTCTGATGACCCCTCGAACAATGGTGTACTCATCTCATTCAACAACTGATAAAATCTCTGCGCTTCCTCATTCGGCAACTCTTCCCCGTCAAAATCTTCATTTTGATCATATGTCACGTTCACACCAAAAGCATCCTCAACCATCTCACCGATCAAATTAAAGTTTTCCTCATATTTCATAGGCGGTCGACTACTTGAAGCATGCGTGTTGCTAGTATCAGGTACGTTACTCGGCAGTTCTTCACAATTATATGTCCAAACCCAATAATTTTCAACGAAACCCCTTCTATGCAAATGACGTGCTACTTTTTCCGGGTCACTAATTATGGATCTACATTCACATTTAAGACAGTGACACCTAACTCCTCCTTCGCTTCGACAACATTCCTGAGCAAACGCCCACGTGATAAACTCATTAACTCCTTCTATAAAATGGGGTTTAAGTGCACGTCTTCCTGAATATAATCTATCGTACATCCAACTACGACCATACCGATAATATTCCATACTGCATATTTATACAATTATTGTCTTATTATTAACTATAAATAAACATTTAACTATAATAACTATAACTAAATTTTATAACTATTTTGAATATATATATATATATATATATATATATATATATATATATATATATATATATATATATATATATATATATATATATATATATATATATATATATATATTACCATATAATTATATTCTATTTTATTTTATTTTATTTTAAATACACATATATATATATATATAAGATGTTCTATTTTTAATATATAATCTGTTTAAAAAATAAATTACTCAATTTTAAAATAATATATATAATATATTTCATTTTTTATTATATTTTAATTATAATTATATTTTTAAAAACTAATAATATTTTTTATACCTAACTATTATATTTATGTTAATGTTTTTTATTAAAATATAAATTTTTTTATTAAGATAAATATATATTCTATTTTAACTATTATATTCTATTTTGACTATAAATAAAAACTATATATATGATAAAAATTATTGGTAGTAATTAAAAATATATATATATATATATATATATATATATATATATATATATATATATATATATATATATATATATATATATATATATATATATATATATATATATATATATATATATATTAAAAACTATTTATAATAATAAAAAAATTTGTTATTGTTTTTAAAAACTGTTTTTATAAAACTGTTTTTATTTTTAAATTATATATTTTTTGTTATTGTTTTAAAAAACTGTTTCTATTTTTCAAATATATTGTTAAAATATATTTATAAAACTGTTTTAATATATTTTTTATTATATTATATAACCGTTTTTATTAAATATATAAAATTGTTTTTATTTTTAAAATATATTGTTAAAAATATTTACTATATTACATATATTTTTTATATTCTGTTTTAAAAAACATATATTTATAAAGTTATTTTTCTATATTCTTTATTATATTTAATATTGTTAAAAATTATATGTTACATTATATTTTAATAAAAAAATAGTATATTTATGTTTTAAATAAATATATTCAATATTTTTTTTGTTACACTGTGTATACAGAATAATATATCAAATTAAAAAAAATTCAAATAAAAACTAGCAATCTAATTAATATATATATATATATATATATATATATATATATATATATATATATATATATATATATATATATATATATATATATATATATATATATATATATATATATATATATATATATATATATATATATATATATATATATATATATATATATATATATATATATATATATATATATATATATATATATATATATATATATATATATATATATATATATATAATAAATTCAAAATATAAATAAATAACATAAATACCAATTCTTCAAACTCCTTCAACTTCTTGTATAACTCTTTTGTTGAATCTTCCTTTTAATCTCTTCAATTTCTTGACACAAAAAAAATTCAGTCAATTATAAAACATAATTAACCTAAAACAAAAATATTAAAAATAAATTGAATAAATAGTATACCTTTGTTACAAAATAAATTTGGAATTGATGATGGAATTGAGATTTGATTATGGAAGAATGGAAGAATAGAAATGAGGGAAAGAAGAAAACAGAAGAGAGAAAGAAGAAAAGAAAGAGGAAGAGAAGAAACACAATGGTTTCTGAAAACTGAGCGTGGAAGTATAATAACCAATCAGCGACGTGAATATCACGTCGCAACTTTGCCACGTGATATTCACGTCGCAACCGCAGTGTTATAACTTTAAAATAAACTAATCAGCGACGTGGATATCACGTGGCAATGTTGCGACGTGATATCCAAGTCGCAACTTCTCCAACGGTTATATTTTTATATTTAATCTGCACATTTCAGAATGGTTCAGAGTGACATCTTGTCAAAGTTCTCTTTAAATTAGTTGCGACGTGTTTAACACGTCACAACATATTTTTTTTAAGTATTTAAACTTCCCTCTTCAAAATGCCTGCAACTTTAATATTTTTTTTATTCAAGTTTTTATGTTGTGACGTGTTTCCCACGTCGCAACTTTTATATAAAAAAAAACAGCCTGGCGCAAACTATACTTTAGTTTTATTATTTAATTTATAAAATATTGTAGTGACGTGATTATCACGTCACAATACTAAATTTTAATGACATGATAATCACATCACTAAATCACGTTGTTGGAGAGTGTATTTCTTGTAATGTTTGATCTTTTACTTATTTTTCTTTGTTAAATAATAATTGGTTGCTTGTGTGTGATTCTTGTAGTTTTTTTAAAAAAATTTTAAATCAATGCATCAATTTTAACAATATGAAAACAAGTTTGGATCTGATTGTTGTGTAGCGGTTTCAACAAATTACCCGATCATGAAATTTTGATGATGATTTTGAAGAAAAGATTTTGAAGAAAACAACTTTTATGATCCTATTTGTTTGATATTTCCTCTTAGGTATGAATTTGAATTTGAATTTGAATAAATAATAGAACTCAATGACCAAACATCTCCCAACCATATTGAATTGTTGAGAGTTAGAGGGACGACTACAACAAAGGGCAAAGGGTTTCTGTTGGGCCATATTTTGCCACAGATCTCTCAGTATCGATGATATTATTAAAATATTGATATATAAAGAAAATATTATTTTAATTTGGGAAGTTATGTCAACCAAAGAAGAATTAGGTGAATGGTTAATATAACATGCATTCTTTTTAGTTAGACATAATCACATAAATATCTCGATTGGGAAACATGTGTATCTGAATGCAATCAATCAAGATGTTCAAAGAAAGATGATCATTTTAACTAAAAAAACCTTCCTAGTACGTAGTCCTTAGTTCCGTTGTCAAATTACAACCTTTTATAGTGTGAGTATGGTTTGTGTAAGTTCAGAGTGTAATCTAAAAAAGGATGAATAAAATTTGGTGGATTTTTTCTTTTCGGTTATTTTAGAGGTGTTCGTATGTTCTTATTTTTCTAGAAATATATTAATGAACTTATGAAGTAAACTGTAGAAGTTAAATACAAAAAATAAAGAACACAACAATGTATATTATATTTTTTTATTAATCAAGGGTACATCTAATCTCCTCTATTGAAGTGTGTCTTAAAACCGTTATTGATTAAGAAAAAAAAAAGTTTTGAGATTGCTAAAAATAAAAAAGCCGAAAAACAATAAGAATGTCTGTTTTGAACTGTTCACAGATTTCGAATTTGACCGATTCGGTTTGCGGATCTCCTGTTTAATATTAGAATATTAGATATATATTAATTTAGAAATAATATAAATTAATATATAATATATTATAAGATATTTATAATATTGTATTCTAATAACTAATGAGTTGTGTTTTAAGACTTGAGTTTTTGTTATTATAAATATGTATCTCTTTATTATGTTTAAAAAGGTCAATCTTAGAGTTTACGGAAAATGGTAGAGCAAAGGGTTTAGGATCTTCTCAATGGAAACCTTAGAAAGGGAAAGATTTAAGGAAACCTTTGGAGTTGCTTAAGGTTATTGAGAAATACTGGTTACACCTTGTGTAACACCCCAAAATAATTAGGTTATTTATTTAATTATTTGATTAATTTATGTTGAGTATTGGTGGCTTAATTGTGATGTTTGTGTGATGTATAGATGATCATGATGTTTGATATGATGTTTTGTATGGTATATGTTCGGGTAGTAGGAATTAAAAAGGTATAGAGTATTTTAGAATAATTTAGATAATTAAAATGATTAGTTGGAATTATTTTAATTAGTTAGATGGAAATAAAATATGATGCAGAGACTATGAGGCAAGATGGTAATATGGTGAAGTAAGTGAGGGTAAGAACGGAACAACATATTGAAATTCTGGTAGGTTAGAACTTCAGATATTCTATGACATGTTGGGACATCTGACTTGACTTAAACAACACAAACAAGGTATAAACAATAAAAATAGTACTGAAAACCATAAACAACACACAAAAATTATTAACCCAGTTTGGAGCAACTCTCCTACTCTGGAAGCATACCAAGTCAGGGACAAGTCCACTATGAAAGTATCAATTCATAGACCCTACATGAAACATATCAGTTTATGATCTACTCATTTAATCACTACTTGTGCTATACTTTTATCTACATCTCACCTAGATATGAGACCCTCCTCAATCCCTCATCAATCACAGACAGCGATTGGACATAAACAGGAAGACATACTTTTATGACAGCAAAGTAGAAGACACACTTCCATGACAATATTCAGTCAAGACCTAAAGCTAAACTCCATTGTTTATAACTTTAATCCAAACTAAGAACACAACCTGGAGTTGCTTAAAAGCTTCCTCTAAGAACAATACTCACTCTTGCTTCACAGCTTCGAGGAGAACAATAACCAACTCATTTCCTAAGGCTTCTGAGTGATAACATAACCTTGCACCTCAAGGAACACAATTCAACTCACATATCGAGTGAATCATACAACCAACTCTACTAGAGAGTGGTTGTTAGCTTATAAATTTGACACCTACAACAAGTTGGTCTTATGGGCCAAAAATAGATTGAATAAGTCTAAGTTCGAAAGGCTTTGACAAAATGGAAAAATACTTAGAGAAATTTCTAAGTTAAAATAAATCTTCGACCAGAAGGTTCTCACACCCTTCGAATGAAAGGGTTCTAGGGTCTTCGACTAGAAGGAAACTTCATATCTGCAACAGAAGATTTTGAATCTGAAGAAAGGAGGGAAAAACAGTTCGCTTGGTAGTTAAGGAAAGCAACGTGGCATGAAGAGAGGGGTCGAAGCGCATGCAGAAGACACTTGTCTTCATCCTAGAGCAAGAAAGTCCTCGACGGTTACCTAGTTTTCGTATAAATATAGGAAGTTTATATGAATTTTCATGTGTTCAACTGATTGTACAAATTATTCAATACTATTCAAGTACCCGCTGCGTGAGAAAGAATACTGAAAATATACGTTTGAAACACCACATTTTATAATCAAAGTCTTTTGTTTCTCTCTTTACATTTCTTGCCTTTTTTATCTTGTTTGCACTTTACCTGCACTTTTACCCAGATTCCTGCACTCAAACTCTTCTCAATCCCTTTTCTATTTACTTTCTGCACTCAAACTCATCCCTTTCCCAGTCGAATTCGCGTTCTTCACTTACATTAGCATTTATGTCCAAACAACACCAAAAAATAGCATATGTCCTAGGATCAAACTGATCGATCCTGTGAGTAACCAAAAATTTACCCTTTTTGGAAGATCAATGGTTGTTTACTAGAAAATACGATGAACAAATTGACACACCTGGTGGGACGTTGCTAATTGTTTTTGTTTTGTTTATTTTTGTCTTCTGTTTTTGCTTATTTATCTTAACATAAATGCTTTGCATGATTTTCTTTCTTTTACAAAGTCTTGCATGCTATTAAGAAGTGGTAAAGTAACCACCAACGAGTGTACAACTAGAAAGAGAAATGGTGAAAGCAATATGTCTAATCAGCCAAATAATGGAGAAATACCTCCACCAATTACTACGG